>BLSH010255450.1:507885-520280 GCA_018402905.1 Glandirana rugosa
AAAGACCCCCAGCGTTGATGTCAGAGGACGCATTAAAGACCCCCAGCGTTGATGTCAGAGGACGCATTAAAGACTCCCAGCGTTGATGTCAGAGGATGCATTAAAGACTCCTAGCGTTGATGTCAAAGGACGCATTAAAGACCCCCAGCGTTGATGTCAGAGGACGCATTAAAGACCCCCAGCATTGATGTCAGAGGACGCATTAAAGACCCCCAGCGTTGATGTCAGAGGACGCATTAAAGACCCCCACCATTTAAGTCAGAGGATGCATTAAAGACCCCCAGCGTTGATGTCAGAGGACGCATTAAAGACCCCCAGAATTGATGTCAGAGGACGCATTAAAGACCCCCACCATTTAAGTCAGAGGACGCATTAAAGACCCCAGCGTTGATGTCAGAGGACGCATTAAAGACCCCCAGCACAGGTGTCAGTAGTATTAACCCCCTTCCCCTTATTGGGGGCCAGGGGCATTGAAATGTAACCCCTTCCATGAGTACCAAAGTGGGGGGAGGGGGTTAATACTACTGACATTACCACAAATGCAGAAGGGGGAGATGGGTTAAAATGTCAATGCCATTAAGACAATGCAAGGTGGGGGATGGGGAAGAGGTAACTTTCACTGACTCCCCCACCCCCATCTGCATCGATGGACACAGCAATGTTAACCCCTTCCTCACTTCCAGCCTCCTGCTGTCCCATTCACCTTGTGCTCAGGCAATGCAATACCATCAGCTGAGCTTACCTCAGCACACACAGCTCCTGCTCAGCTAACATCTCCCTCCAGGCAGGCATGGGCAGGGGGATCGCTCCAAACATGTGGGTGGGTGGAATCTCCAAAGCAGGTCCCATCCTCATAGCACACAGCAAGAGCCTGGCTGGTGGCCAGAAAAGTTCCAGTCCGCAGCTGGAGAGGGGAGAGCGCAAAATCCTCTCTGCAGCCTGCACTGTGCAGAATGACAGGAAGTCCCCTTACCTCTCAGACTGTGCTTCTAACTCGCACAGCCTCGGAGGCACCAGTGCAGCGCGCTCTAATAGAACACTGGCTATTGGCAGTGCCAGCCCTGAGGGAAAGGAACACTCTGGCGCCCCTCCTCTGCGGCGCCTGCGTGCGTTGCACCCCACGCACCCACCCAGGATCGGCCCTGCACACAGCCATTAATGTCTAAACCACTGGCAACAAAAGTGAGTACACCCCCAAATGAAAATCATCAAATTGGGCCCAATTAGCCATTTTCCCTCCCCGGTGTCATGTGGCTCGTTAGTGTTACAAGGTCTCAGGTGTGAATGAAGAGCAGATGTGTTAACTTTGGTGTTATTGCTCTCACTCTCTCATTCTGTTCACTGGAAGTTCAACATGGCACCTCATGGAAAAGAACTCTCTGAGAATCTGAAAAAAAGAATTGTTGATCTATATACAGATGGCCTAGGCTATAAGAAGATTGCCAAGACCCTGAAACTGAGCTGCAGCATGGTGGCCAAGACCATACAACGGTTTAACAGGACAGGTTCCACTTAGAACAGGCCTCGCCATCGTAAACCAAAGAAGTTGAACGCATTGGCTCAGCGTCATATCCAGAGGTTGTCTTTGGGAAATAGACGTATGAGTGCTGCCAGCATTGTTGCAGAGGTTTAAGGGGTGGGGGGGTCAGCCTGTTAGTGCTCAGACCATATGCCACACACTGCATCACATTGGTCTGCATGGCTGTTGTCCCAGAAGGAAGCCTCTTCTAAACATGATGCACAAGAAAGCCCGCAGTTTCCTGAAGACAAGCACATGGATTACTGGAATCATGTCCTGTGGTCTGATGAGACCAAGATAAACTTATTTGGTTCAGATGGTGTCAAGCGTGTGTGGCAGCAACCAGGTGAGGAGTACAAAGACAAGTGTGTCTTGTCTACAGTCAAGCATGGTGGTGGGAGTGTCATGGTCTGGGGCTGCATGAGTGCTGCCGGCACTGGGGGAACCATGAATGTCAACATGTACTGTGAAATACTGAAGCAGAACATGATCCCCTTCAGAGACTGGGCCTCAGGGCAGCATTCCCTGATAACAACCCCAAACACAACTCCAAGATGACCACTGCCTTGCTAATGAAGCTGAGGGTAAAGGTGATGGATTGACCAAGCATGTCCCCAGACTTAAAGCCTATTGAGCATCTGTGGGACATTCTCAAGTGGAAGGTGGAGGAGCGCAAGGTCTCTAACATCCACCAGCTCTGTGATGTCGTCATGGAAGAGTGGAAGAGGACTCCAGTGCCAACCTGTGAAGCTCTGGTGAACTCTATGCCCGAGAGGGTGAAGGCAGTGCTGGAAAATAATGTTGGCCACACAAAATATTGACACTTTGGGCCCAATTTGTACATTTTCACTTAGGGGTGTATTCACTTTTGTTGCCAGCGGTTTAGACATTAATGGCTGTGTGTTGAGTTATTTTGAGAGGACAGCAAATTTATACTGTTATACAAGCTGTACACTCATTACTTTACATTGTAGCAAAGTGTCATTTCTGCAGTGTTGTCAAATGAAAAGATAGAATAAAATATTTACAAAAATGTGAGGTGTGAAATACTGTATCTTCATACTGCGAACTGATTATATGGGCACACATTTATTGGGTCAACTATTGTGTACTGCCCCAAAACTATTAAGTCATTTAGTAGTGCTGCTCAGGTCTATTTCATTTCCTAAACACCTATAAATATTATGAACAGAAAAAGCGCTCACTAAAAAAAAAAAAAGAAAAAAAAAGACCAATAACTGGTATTCCATATGTAAGTCCTTAGATGTATTCATAAATAAAATGAAAGCCAAAATGTTTAATATATGAGGAGTTGCTTGTTTATTCAACCATAAATCCCACTGTATGGAGATCCTGGTCCCATGACAAACACACTGATTTATAATACTGCATGTAAGTGTAGGAAGAATGTTCATTTTTTTTAAGCTGGTTGTTAGCATGTAAATATCTTTTATGTAAAAGGGTCTAACTACAATCATCGTAGGCTCAAAATGTCAGTGCTGTGCCTACAGATCAGCTGATCATGCCCAATTACCCTAGGTTCATTTCTAACTCCATTAAATCACATAACCAATCAGAACAGAGAAACGCTTTAGCAAGCACAATGCAAATATCCTGAACTGTGTTGGCTTCTGAAAAAAAATCAAAAAAACATTAATAACATAATTAGTATAATCTTTTACACCGAAACGTAAACACCTCCTTGTCTATAAATATTTATGCGCGATACATATTTATGGATGCTGCATTGAGAATTGTTGATGTTGGAGATGGAATTTTGAGTGGGAACTCGTATATGAAATTTGTTTCTGTGCTTGCTTTTTGTGTTTATTTTCTTCTCTTCTTTTTAAAGTTATTTTTTTTTGAAGAACAGTTATATATTAGCAAAAATAATTAGCCTAGCTATTTTGGATACAACTGAAGTATCGCAGCCTCCTAAAGATAGTTGAATATGCTTGATGCATTTAAATAGCTGTTGATAACTTCTGTTGGTGCTAAAGTCGATTACTTCTGAATAATGTAATCAAATTTAGATTCAGTCTTGCAAGAAAAAAAAGAAAAAAAGAGAATATTACTTTCTCAATGGAAAAGTTTTTTGCTTTCATAAGGTAAGGCAGTGGCTGTATTGAAAGGAATACACCAGAGGATCCAGCTGCATGACCTAAAGATAAAGCCATTAGAGCTTTATCTATTTTGCCCAAACAAGCTTACAAGCACTCGTGAAAGGTCTGGAAGTTTGCCATGGGCACATAAAACAAAAGACTGATATTATTGCTATGAGCCCTATTCAATTGTATGCCTCCCCAAGGTAATCAGTCAGCATTCATCTTTCAATCATGTGATGCCCAGAAATTGAAACCTAATTCTTTGCTTGGCAGAAAATGTGAAGGTGAGCAATGAGTATGTGCTTAAAGTGTACCCGTATGCTGCAAATGATATACATCAAGGACAGGGAGTAGGAGAGGTAACTGGAATTTGGATGGGTGATGTTAAGGCCTTATGCACACAGGACGTTAAAAAAACATTCTAAAAACGTCAGTAGCTTTGCAGTGAGTTTTTCATCTTTTTTCAGCGATATTGCTCTAGCGTTTTCAGCAATAGCGTTTTTGAGTGTTTTTTTTTTGTTTTTTTTTTCAATGGATCAAAAATGTTAGCGTTTGAGTGTTTTTACAGCTGAAAAACTTCTTTCAGAACCAACTAGTCTTGGGCTTTTTCTACAGCTCAAAAACACCCCAGCCAAATACATTTGATAACAGCCTATGTGTGAATGAACACATAGGATAACATGACGGGGAGTTGATTTACTGTAGGAAAAAACGTCTGCAGCTAAAAACAGCAGCTGTAAAAACGGCCGAAAAAGTCCTGTGTGCATGAGGCATTAAAGTGGTTGTCAACTCATGACAACCACTTTAACCTACAGGTAAGCCTATGATAAGGCTTACCTGTAGGTGCCCTGCATATCTGCTAAACCTGTACGGTGCAGGAGATATGCAGTGTATGTGCTGTTCCTCCACTGCGACCGTACCGTGAATGGCGGCTCCCGCGTAACGTGACTCCGGCCAGTCACAGCACGGGAGTTGCGGCGCCGAAAGGAAGAGGGGACAGCACAGGGGACAGCGCTGGACATCGCAGGCTTCGTTTTTCAGGTAAGTGGCACGTTTATGCTTCTACAGTACAGGTGAATATAGAGGAAGTAAACCCCATCTGGGTTTTACTTCCTCTTTAAGTATTAGGCCTCATGCACACAGGACGTTCTTTGACGTTTTTACAGCTGCTGTTTTCAGTTGCAGACATTTTTTTCTACAGTCATTAGACCCTCCATCATGTTATCCTATGTGTTCATGCACACTTTAGGGTTGGTTTACTAAAGCCTGAAAGTGCAAAATTTGGTGCAGCTCCACACAGAAACCAAAGCTTGATTGAACAAGCTGAGGTTAGAAGTTGATTGGCTAGCATGCACAACTGCTCCGGTTTTTGCACTCTCCAACTTTAGTAAATCAACACCATAGGATGTTATCAACTGTTTTGAGCAGTGATGTTTTCGAGCTGTAAAAAAACCCAAGACCAGAGGGTTCTGAGAGACGTTTTTCAGCTGTAAAAGCGATCTAACGGCCAAAAACGCTCACGAACGCTGCTCACCAACATTTTTGGACGTTTTATATCCATTGCAAAAAAAAAAACAAACGCTCATTGACGCCAGCGCTAAAAAATGCTCATTAACGATCAAGAACGCTCATTAACGCTCAATAATGCCGCCGCAAAAACGCTAAAAAAAGCTGAAAAAAATCACTTATAAGCTACTGACGTTTTTAGGATGTTTTTTTAACGTCCTGTGTGCTTGAAGCCTAAAGGCAAACCTATTTCTTAGTTTTGGATAGAGTGCAGAGGGGTGCAGAGGGGTTAGAATTTTATTGCTGTCTTTGCCCCTTTGTCACCCTATTTGTCTTGTTTACCATTATCATTGAAAGCGAAAGTAAAAGAAAATCTCAAATTTTGGGCTGTCCCAAGGAAAGTAATAGAGGGGAACTAATCCAATGGGACACTAGTTCTGGTCACCTGAAGGTCCCCAAGGATTTCCCTTAATTTGCAGGGATTTCCTCTCACTTCCTGTTTGCCTATGGGACAGGAAGTGAAGGGAAATCTCAGCAATGGGGCACAGAGGGTGAAAAAAAATCTGACAGGGGTTATAACCCTCCCTTGCTGTATCCAAAATGAAAAGTTTTGCTTATATTTCTACTTTAACCGCATAAGGGTCTCCCCATGAATATTTACTGCGGCAGGGCGGCCCTTAAGCACAAAGTCATGTACCTGTATGTGATTTCTTTCAAAGGCTCTGGGGACAGCGTGCGCGCCGCCGGAGCCCTGCTCCCGCTGTGATTGGACACAGTGAGAGCCAATCAGTGGGTTCTGCCAGAAACCCAGTGATCATTCAGAGAGAGGTAGAACGGTGGTCTGCCTATGTAAACAAGGCAGATCGTTGTTCTGCTAGTAAGAAAGATAGAGATCTTGTGTTTCTGCTAAGTAGGAACACGGATTTCTGTCTTTCTTCAGTTAAGCCACCCCCCACACAGTTAGAAAACACTCCCTGGGGACACAGTTAACCCTTTGATCGCCCCTCATGTTAACCCCTTCCTTGCCAGTGTCATTTATACAGTGACAGTGCTTTTTTTTTGCACTGATCACTGTATTGGTGTCACTGGTCCCCAAAAAGTGTCATTTAGTGTCGGATTTGTCCGCCGCAATGTCTTAGTCCTGCTAAAAATCGCTGATCGCCGCCATTACTAGTAAAAACAATGAAAAAAAGTCCATAAATCTATCCCATAGTTTGTAGACGCTATAACTTTTGTGTAAACCAATCAATATATGCTTATTGGGATTTTTTTTACCAAACACATGTAGCAGAATACATATTAGCCTAAATTGATGAAGAAATTGTTTTTTTTTTAAATATTTTTTATATATTAATTTGTACATACTAGCTTTATTATTATAGTAAGGGCTAAAAAATGGAAACATTTAATTTTGGGTAGCAACAAGTATTGCATATTGAAATGCTTGAATTTTCTAGTCTGGGCAATAAGTAGATCTCTAGGCTCCTTTTAAAATATTTACTTGTTTGTTCTTAATGTCCTGTTGAAAAAAAAGCCTGTTGTTTACAGGGTCCAACATAAATTTACCCACACAAGTGAATTTACTGCTTTAGAACAAGAAGTTAAGATTATTTACTGAACAATGTGTAAATATTCACTTCAACTGTCAAATCGTGTGAAAAGCATCTGTACATGTGCATTATGTCTATACTATACAGTATCTCACAAAAGTGAGTACAACCCTCACATTTTTGTAAATAACTTATTATATCTTTTCATGTGACAACAATGAAGAAATTACACTTTGCTACAATGTAAAGTAGTGAGTGTACAGCTTGTATAACAGTGTAAATTTGCCGTCCCCTCAAAATAACTCAACACACAGCCATTAATGTCTAAACTGCTGGCAACAAAAGTGAGTACACCCCTAAGTGAAAATGTCCAAATTGGGCCCAAAGTGTCAATATTTTGTGTGGCCACCATTATTTTCCAGCACTGCCTTAACCCTCTTGGACATGGAGTTCACCAGAGCTTCACGGGTTGCCACTGGAGTCCTCTTCCACTCCTCCATGACGACATCACAAAGCTGGTGAATGTGGGAGACCTTGCGCTCCTCCACCCTCTGTTTGAGGATGCCCCACAGATGCTCAATAGGGTTTAGGCCTGGAAACATGCTTGGTCAGTCCACCACCTTTACCCTCAGCTTCTTTAGCAAGACGTGGTAGTCCTGGAGGTGTGTTTGGGGTCGTTATCAAGTTGGAATACTACAGCCCGGCCTTCAAAGGGAGGGGATTATGCTCTACTTCAGTATGTCACAGTACAGTACATGTTGGCATTCATGGTTCCCTCAATGAACAGCACTCATGCAGCCCCAGACCACGACACTCCCACCACCATGCTCGACTATAGGCAAGACACATTTGTCTTTGTACGCGTCACCTGGTTGCCGCCACACACGCTTGACACCATCTGAACCAAATAAGTTTATCTTGGTCTCATCAGACCACAGGACATAGTTCCGGTAATCCAAGTCCTTAGTCTGCTTGTCTTCAGCAAACTGCGGGCTTTCTTGTGCATCATCTTTAACAGAGGCTTCCTTCTGGGATGACAGCCATGCAGACCAATTTGACGCAGTGTGCGGTGTATGGTCTGAGCACTGACAGGCTGAATCCCCACCCCTTCAACCTCTGCAGCAATGCTGGCAGCACTCATATGTCTATTTCCCAAAGACAACCTCTGGAAATTACACTGAGCATGTGCACTCAACTTCTTTGGTCGACCATGGCGAGGCCTGTTCTGAGTGGAACCTGTCTTGTTAAACTGCTGTATAGTCTTGGCCTCCTTGCTGCAGCTCAGTTCAGGGTCTTGGCAATCTTCTTATATTCTTATATGGGCACCTTTATGTAGAGCAACAATCCTTTTTTTCAGATCCTCAAAGAGCTCTGTGCAATGAGGTGCCATGTTGAACTTCCAGTGACCAGTATGAGAGTGAGAGCGATAACACCAAATTTAATACACCTGCTCCCCATTCACACCTTGTAACACTAACGAGTCACATGACACCGGGGAGAGAAAATGGCTAATTAGGACAATTTGGACATTTTCACTTAGGGGTGTACTCACTTTTGTTGCCAGCAGTTTAGACATTAATGGCTGTGTGTTGAATTATTTTGAGGGGACGGCAAATTTACACTGTTATACAAGCTGTACACTCACTACTTTACATTGTAGCAAAGTGTCATTTCTTCAGTATAGTCACATGAAAAGATATATTAAAATATTTACCAAAATGTGAGGGGTGTACTCACTTTTTTGAGACACTGTATATATAGCCAGATTTTTTATCTTTCCAGATATAGACTTGTGAATTTTCAAGTTCAGTCTTCTTTAACATACATCAGTTTGCCTGTGAGAAAATCTAACACAAAAGTCATTGTTACGTCAAACAGTGTTTGCACAAGACTAGTTTTACTGCCCTTCAATACAATGAGAAAATTGCTTTTGTTGTGGTATATGTGAGCAATGTAAACTATTGGCCAAAATAAATTACACTTTTTTTTAGCCATTTCCATTTTTTAGTGGAGCTCTTGTCAAACACTGGACCCAAGCTTGTTAGTGTCTTGTCAATATGAGCAGCACAAACTGAAAGGGGGCTTCATGGGACTCTACCAAGGGGACAACACTAGACGCTACACTACAAGAAACAATATTGCCAAAACTAAAGACCCATTTTCCTGTTATCGATTGAAATGCCTTGCATCCTGTTTGCTACAGAAATTGATGACCAGCTTTAACAGAAGTGAAGTGACTGCTTAGTGTATCCTTATAGCATGCAGACCATTGTCAATAGTCATTCATAAGGAAAGGGTAGATAGCTTGTGTACATGTGTGATTGTGTGCATATTTGTAGCAATCTGAATTTCTTGTATTATTTTCCTGTAACTGTGAACAGTTTGTATACACAGCATTCTTGTTTAGCAAAAGCACATTATTACTACTACTGGGTCAGTTTGCTCGGCTTTCCTGCAGGAATTAGGAAAACATTGCGAATAAGCAAACAATTGGGATTTGCACTGTTTTCCAAATGAAAACATGACTTAGTATTCAAAGTGAACATGAATTTGCTTTTTACATAATTGGATAATTACATTTTTTTGAATAAAGATTCTCAACTCCTTTAGTAAATTGGCGCAATTCAGCATGTAAACATTTTTCCACTTTTTGTGAATACTTTTTATTCAAGTAATCTAGTAGATGGAGGTAAATTGTGTTGTTGATCCTGGGATGGGGAGCAAAGACATTTGCAGGGACTTGGGGATGAGCGCAGTGGTAATTGTAGCTAAGCTTGGTATGGGAGGAAGTGATATTTCCAGGGACAATACACTGCTGAGTCAAGGATGGGGGAGTGATATTTTCATTTAGAACGTATTGCTGTGTCAAAGGCAGAAGTACGGAGACCACTCTGGGGGCACTGGTGTTTTTACCTTGAAATTTTCCACATTTTGACATGTTACAACCAAAAATATAAATGTATTTTATTGGGATTTTATGTGACAGACGAACACAAAGTGGCACATAATTGTGAAGGAAAATGATAAATGGTTTTCACATTTTTTTACAAATAAATATCTTAAAAGTGTGGCATGCATTTGTATTCAGCCCCCTTTATACTGATACCCCTAACTAAAATCGAATGCAACCAATTGCCTTCAGACGTCACCTAATTAGTAAATAGAGGCTCTGTATAAATACAGCTCCTCTGTGAAGCCCTCATAGGTTTGTTAGAGAACCTTAGTGAACAAACAGCATCGTGAGGAACACACCAGACAGGTCGGGGATAAAGTTGTGGAGAAGTTTTAAGCAGGGTTAAAGGAGTTGTAAAGGCAGAAGGTTTTTTATCTTAAAGCATTCTATGCATTAATATAAAAAGCCTTCTGTGTATAGCAGCCTCCCCTAATTACTTACCTGAGCCACATCTCTCTCCAGAGATGTCCACAAATGTCTATCCGGGACAATCCTCCTGATTGGCTGAGACACAGCAATGGCGCCATTGGCTCCCGTGGCTGTCAATCAAAGTCAGTCTGCCAATCAGGGGAAAGAGGGGGTGGGGCAAGGTCGGGGCTCCGTGTCTGAATGGACACATGGAGCTTTGACTTAGCTTGGGTGCCCCCATAGAAAGCTGCTGGCTGAGGGGGCACTCCATAGGAGGGAGGGGCCAGGAGCAGCAAAGAGGGACCCGAGAAGAGGAGGATCCAGGCTTCTCTGTGCAAAACCAACTGCACAGAGGAGGTAAGTATGACGTGTTTGTTATTTAAAAAAAAAAGAACGAGACTTTACAATCACTTGAAGTTATAAAAAAAACATCCCAAGCTTTGAACATCTCACAGAGCACTGTTCAATCCATCATCCAAAAATGGAAAGAGTATGTCACAACTGCAAACCTACCAAGACATGGCCGTCCACCTAGGATGACAGCCCAGGAGAGCATTAATCAGAGAAGCAGCCACCAGGCCCATGGTAACTCTGGAGGAGCTGCCGAGATCCACAGTTCAGGTGGGAGAATCTGTCCACAGGACAACTATTAGTTGTGCACTCCACAAATCTGGCCTTTATGGAAGAGTAGCAAGAAGAAAGCCATTGTTGAAAGAAAGTCATAAGAAGTCCTATTTGCAATTTGCAAGAATCCGTGTGAGGGACACAGCAAACATGTGGAAGAAGGTGCTCTTGTCAGATGAGACCAAAATTGGATGTTTGTGGCCTAAAAGCAAAACGCTATGTGTGGCAGGAAATTAACACTGCACATCACCCTGAACACACCGTCCCCACCGTGAAACATGGTGGTGACAGCATCATCTTGTGGGGATGCTTTTCTTCAGCAGGGACAAGGAAGCTGGTCAGAGTTGATGGGAAGATAGATGGAGCCAAATACAGGCCAATCTTAGAAAAAAACTGTTAGTGTCTGCAAAAGAGACCAGGGCGGAGGTTCGCCTTCTAGCGGGACAGCGATCCTAAATATATAGCCAGAACTACAACAGAATGGTTTAGAAGATGAAAGCATATTCATGTGTTATAATGGCCCAGTCAAAGTCCGGACCTAAATCGAATCTAATTGCTGTTCACAGACACTCTCCATCCAATCTGACAGAGCTTGAACTATTTTGCAAAGAAGAATGGGCAAAAATGTCACTCTCTAGATGTGCAAAGCTGGTAGAGACATCCCCAAAAAGACTTGCAGCTGTAATTTCAGCAAAAGGTGGCTCTACAAAATATTGACTCAGGGAGGGGGGGCTGAATACAAATGCACGCCACACTTTTCACATATTTATTTGTAATACCAATTTTGAGAACCATTTATCATTTTCCTTCCACTTCACAATTATGTGTCACTTTGTGTTGGTCTATCACATAAAATCCCAATAAAATACATTTATGTTTTTGGTTGTAACACAACAAAATGCTGAAAATTTCAAGGGGTATGAATACTTTTTCAAGGCACTGTATATTCTACTATTACAGCTCATATAATTCAGTGAATTTCTATCTATATTCAGTTTTCCTAGTCCAAGTTAGAAAATGAAGACAGACAGAAAATTAATTAATTTAGCTACCCATTTTTAGCAAAAGCAAGGTGTTTAGAGGTCAGATGTGCTTGTATGTTTGAGTTTTTGGGTTAAGTAATGGCATGATTAATTCTTAGGGATATCACATATTAAAATTCTTTTCAATCAAACAGCCTTTATTACTTCCTGTCACATCACCACCAGTGTGTAAAATTCTTATAGGGTCAACTTTTGGGAGGAGGGATCAAGCCGGTGCTGTATGTCAGTACCTGTTGACATAGAACATACTCCTAGAACTACATCCCCCAAGAGTCCTTTCCTTATCTGAAAGTACTGGTACTACTGGCTGCTACACAGTCAAAGCGTTACTAAACCCACAACAGTATAATCAGTCTGCATATGCAGCATAGCATGCTTGTTATACTCACTGTGGAACATAAGGGGTTAATCCTCTGCATTGTGTTAAAAGGCTGTTTTATCCTGTATGCATAGATCCTTCCCTCCTGAACTGTCTCTCTGAGGAAGGCCAGCTAACACATGTGGGCGTGTATACAGGCTGTAGTGGAAATCTCCTCCTACCTGAACTCTCAGCACTGGAGAAATTGTGCAGTTTATCACTGACTATGGTATACAGATAATTTAAAAGGTATATAGTGGCAGTATTTTAATGTAAAAAGAAGCTTTATAAGCTGTGGGCGCTGTGGGGGGGGGGGGGGGCCCGAACTA
>BLSH010255450.1:545238-556389 GCA_018402905.1 Glandirana rugosa
TTTTTTATTTATGACCGAAGTGATAACCTTCAAATAAAAGAAGGAAAGGGTGTAGCACCAGAAAACCTCGGTATGTAGTTTTCTCCGCGAAAACCTCCTGAGGAGTTGTATGAGGAAATGGAAGTCAATGCGAAATGGTGAAGTTCTAGACCATTCACCCCATGGAAACCCCAAGGATCGCGCTCCAAAAGACCACGATGTGGGAAAGGAAGAAAATAAACTTCCAATAGTGAAGCCAGTATTTATTTTTTTAAAATTTTAAAACTGAATCAAAACAAAGTAAAAACAAAACAAAAACAGAAACTAAAACAAAAACAAAATAGCAAATCCCACTGCGGGAGATTGCTTACTGAAACAACTATTAAAGGGTATACAGGGGACGCCTGGCTGCAATCCACCTGTGTAGCTCAAAAAACGGAAGTAATGTGCAACTCCCTTGCCACATCACTGACTCCCTAGGTGATGCAGGTATTAGGAACATGGAGAGAACACTGGTAAAGTAAGTATTAATTGGTTGAGAAGGGGGAAGGGGGCCTTTGCAGAGGCACTGTCACTTTTCCCTGTATAAGCAAGGTGACAGTGTCTACTAATAGCGAATGCAAACCTTGACAATAGACATATCTTGATTTCCCCTATTTAACTTGTAAACCATAAATTAAAATATTTTTGTTTCATCTGCTTGATAAGTGCAACTAAACACCTGTTGATCCTGCCAAAAATCAGGTGAGCTCAAACGTTCCTGTGCTCTCGGTGGCAATGATCTCAAGCAGTGTTATCGATGTTATCCATCCAATTCTCCTTTGCTAGACTATAGAGTACCTCCCTCTTATATCATGGAGATGAGGAGAGGCTGAAGTGCTCTGCAGTCCTAACATACTTTCTGTTCCCGGATGACACAGCTGCCCCATAGTAAATGTTGTCACCCTAGGATAGGATTTGTGTTATGGAAAGGAGAGGGCTAGATTAACCTTTAGGCAAAAAAAAAGTTGCTTAGGGCACCAAGGGAAAGGGGTACCACAAGTTTTGGTTTTCTTGATCTTTTCTTGCTGGTCTCACGACCTGCTTCCTGATTGGCCTGGAGGAGGATCAGTGTGAGAATAGAGAATATTCATTCACTATTGTCACACAACTGGGTGGGCTTCAGGGGCAATGCTCTGCTCCCCAAGCCCAGCCTATTTTGAAGCCAAATAGAGCCTCTGGCTCTAATCACATGCTTCAAAACCCCCCCATTGGAATCCATGTATCCGGCGCCCTGCATGTAGATTAGGGGGCCGGACGCCTGGAAAGGGAGGGCAGCGCCTGTGCGCCCCTAATAGACGGGCCGCCACTGGTCACTGTACTAATGACACTGGCTGGTAAGAGGCTAACCACTTAAGGACCAGGCCTATTTTTCAAACTTGTTGTTTACAAGTTAAAATCATTTTTTTTGCTAGAAAATTACTTAGAACCCCCAAAGATTATATATATATATTTTTCAAACACCCTAGAGAATAAAATGACCTGATCACACCTGATGTACTAACGGCCTATCTCATTTCTTGAGACCCTAACAAGCCAGGACAGTACAAATACCCCCTTTTTTGAAAGTAGACATTCCATGAAATTTAGTAAGAGGCATGTTGTTTTTTAAAGTTGTATTTTTTCCCCAGAATTCTTTGCAAAATGAAGATTTTTTTTCACAAAATTGTCATATTAACAGGTTATTTCTCTTACACAGCATATGCAGACCACAAATGACATCCCAAAACACATTCTGCTACTCCTGAGTATGGCAATACCCCATGTGTGAGATTTTTCCGCAGCCTGGCCACATACAGAGGCCCAACATGCAGGGAGCACCATCAGGCATTCTAGGGACATAAATCACATATAATACATATCATTTCTATACTACCTCTTACACTTCTGAAGGAAATGGAGCACCAGGAAACTCCCAAAAAATTACCCTGTTTTGGAAAGTAAACACCCCAACGTATAATCTATGAGGCATAATGAGTCTTTTGAACATGTCATTTTTTTCCACAAGTTTTTGGAATATGTGGAAAGAAAAGGAAAACATTTTTTTACACATAGTTGTCCATTTATGAGATATTTCCAACACATAGCATGTATATAGAAAATTTTACACCCCAAAATATATTCTGCTACTCCTCCTGAGTATGATGATACCACATGTGTGAGACTTTTCCACATTCTTGCCACATATAGAGGCCCAACATGCAGGGAGCACCATCAGGTGTTCTAAGGGCATACATTTCAAATCTAATTTGACTACCTATTACGCGTTTGTGAGGCACTGATGGGCACTTTAGTGGCACTGATGGGCACTGTAGTGGCATGGATGTGGCATGGATGAACACTGATGTGGCATGGATGTGGCACAGATGAGAACGGATGTGGCATAGATGTGGTATGGATGAGAACTGATGTGTCATGGATGAGCACTGATGTGACATGGATGTGGCATGGATTTGGCATGTGTGAGAACTGATGTGGCATGGATGTGGCATGGGTAAGTATTGATGTTGTATGGATGTGGTATGGATGTGGCACAGATGAGCGCTGATGTGGCATGGATGTGGCACAGAGTACTGATGTGGCAAAGATGAGTACTGATGTGGCACAGATGAGCACTGATGTGGCATGAATGTGGCACGGATGAGCATTGATGGGGCATGTACGTGGCATGGATGAGTACTGATGTGGCACAGATGAGTACCGATGTGGCACAGATGAGCACTGATGTGGCATGAATGTGGCATGGATGAGCATTGATGGGGCATGTACTTGGCATGGATGAGTACTGATGTGGCACAGATGAGTACCGATGTGGCACAGATGAACACTGATGTGGCATGTATGTGGCACGGGTGAGCACTGAAGTGGCATGGATGAGCACTGATGTGGGATGGATTTGGCATGAATGACCACTGATGTGGCATGGATAAGAACTGACGTGGCATGGCTGTGGCACGGATGAACACTGATGTGGCATGGATGTGGCACAGATGAGCACTGATGTGGCATGGATGTGGCATGGATGAGCACTGATGTGGCATGGATGATCACTAATGTGGCATGGATGTGGCATGGATGATCACTGATGTGGCACCGATGAGCATGAATGAGCCATGAATGGGGATGAGTAAGCATGAATGAGCCATGAATGTGGATGGATGAGCCATGGATGGAGTGCGGATGAGCCATGGATGGAGTGCGGATGAGCCATGAATGGAGCACGGATGAATGGATGAGCCATGGATGGAGCACGCATGGAGCAAGCACGGATGGAGCGTGGATAGATGGATGAGCCATGGATGGAGCGTGCATGGAGCATGGATGGATGGATGAGCCATGGATGGAACATGCATGGAGCATGGATGAATGGATGAGCCATGGATGGAACATGCATGGAGCATGGATGGATGGATGATCCATGGATGGGGCATGGATGGAGCACACACATGGAGCATGGATGAATGGATGAGCCATGGATTCAGCATGGATGGAACACGCATGTGATATGTAATGTGATATGTAATTTCATATACATATACAGCATGGAGTATGGATGGAGCATGGATGGAGCAAGCATGGAGCATGGATAGAGCACCAATGGAGCATGCATGAAGCATAGATGGAGCATCGTGGATGGATGAGCTATGGCTGCACCCGGCTCCCCCCTCTCCTCACGTGCTGTACTGATCAGCGTGAAGAGAGGGGAGGAGCCGAACCAAACAAGTTCTGGTTTGTTTACAAGTGTTCAGGTCATCATCAGACAGCGTGATCACATGGTAAAGGGCCGCTGTCATTGGTCCTTTACCCCGATCCATGACACACCGAGTCTGGGAGACCCTACGGTCATGAATATTCCCGGGTGCGCACCCCCCTGGGAGGACGTCATAGTACGCCCTGCCAGAATTAGTAGTTTGATAGTTTAATAATTTGACAGCATTCCCCACACATGGCTAATGTGTAAGATAAAGTCTACAGGCTTGGAAAGATCAATTTGTAAATGGATAGAAAACTGGCTAAATGACCAAATTCAGAGAGTAGTGGTTAATGATTCTTATTCTGAAAGGTCTAAGGTTATCAGTGGTGTACCCCAAGGTTCAGTGTTGGGACCCTTACTTTTCAATATATTTATAAATGATATAGGGTCTGGGATTAAAAGTACCATTTCAGTGTTTGCAGATGACACCAAGCTATGCAGTGGAATAACGTCCTTGCAGGATGTCTCCAACCTACAAGCAGACCTCAATGCACTGTCTAATTGGGCGACTGTGGCAAATGAGGTTTAATGTTGATAAATGTAAAATTATGCACTTGGGGGCTAAGAATATGCATGCATTGTACATACTAGGGGGAGTACAACTGGGGGAATACATAGTGGAGAAGGATCTGGGGGTTTTGGTAGATCATAAGCTTAATAATGGCATGCAATGCCAAGCTGCGGTTTCCAAAGCAAGCAAAATCCTTTTTTGTATTAAGAGAGGTATGGACTCCAGAGATAGAGACATTATTTTGCCCCTGTACAAATCATTAGTAAGACCTCATCTGGAATATGCAGTTCAGTTTTGGGCACCAGTTCTCAAAAAGGATATCGGGAAACTGGAGAAAGTGCAGAGAAGGGGAACCAAACTAATAAGAGCTATGGAGGAGCTCAGCTATGAGGAAAGATTAGAGGATCTGAATTTATTCTCTCTTGAGAAGAGGAGATTAAGGGGGGATATGATCAACATGTACAAGTATATAAGTGGTCCATATAGTGAACTTGGTGTTGAGTTATTTACTTTAAGGTCATCACAAAGGACAAGGGGGCACTCTTTATGTCTAGAGGAAAAAAGATTTCATTTACAAATACGGAAAGGTTTCTTCACAGTAAGAGCTGTGAAAATGTGGAATAGACTCCCTCCAGAGGTGGTTTTGGCCAGCACAGTTAATTGCTTTAAAAAAGGCCTGAATTCTTTCCTTAATGTAACTAATATAACTGGGTACAAACATTTTTAGGTAAAGATGATCCAGGGTGAATCCGATTGCCTCTCAGGGATCAGGAAGGAATTTTTTCCCCCGTTACAGCAAATTCGATCATGCTTTGCTGGGGTTTTTTGCCTTCCCCTGGATCAACTGTGGGTGAAGGATTGTATATGGGATTATTTGGTTTTATATATATATATATATATATATATATATAAATGTGGGTTTTTTTTGGGTTGAACTAGATGGACTTGTGTCTTTTTTCAACCTGACTAACTATGTAAAATAATACAACCGTGCTGTAGCCATCATTCAGCCATGGCCCGGTCGGCAAGTGGTTAAAATATTATAAAGCTAGCTGTACACTTTTTAGTCAGGTTGTACAACCTCCTTTATTTTTACCAACAATTATGTAAAGCAAGAGACTGCCTGATTGAGTAAAAATTGAGCACTTTTTTAAGTAGGTCCTTATGCAACTTGGTTGTTAAGTCTACAGGATATTGTACATAAATCATGCACTCAGACTATAATGTGTATGGCCAATGCCATTCTAACACTAATTGCATTCTTTACAGCTTCTTATTTAAAGTGATAGTAAACAAACAATGTTGAATTTACATTATTCCTTCTTTTTCTGAATATGGATGATGGCACTGTAATTATTTAAAAAAAAAAAATAATATACAGATATATGTATATATATCTATATACGCCTATCTAGGATAAATAGGGTTCAATAAAAATATTTTAAGTGCAGCAATCCTTTGGACTTCTTTTTCATATATGGTCAGTGGGGTGACCAGATTGCATTGCACTGTTTGAAGACCGGGTGCTGCTTTCCCTATTCACAGTGAATATAAATATATATATATATATATATATAATCGATATACAGCTGTCACATGACCAAGCTCTTTCAAACATAAGCAGGAAGAGCTTCTAGTCAGTCCTCTGCTGCTGTTTACATGTTCAAAAAAAAGAGAAGGAAAAAAAACATCCATTGGAAGACAGAGTAAAAATAAATAATTAATATTAATAAACTGTTTTTAATTTTCATACAAATATATATTTGAAATCAGATTTTTATTATTCTTGGCAATAACATGGTGTGGGGTGATTTCTGCCAATCACAGGCTATGTCATGCCCTTCCAGCCTGTGCCTATTGTGTATATGTGCTTAGACTAACAAGGTGGTGAAGCCTCCATTCATTTACATGTAATATCCTGACCCCTTTGTGTTTAGCTGGTTAGTGGGACTAAAGCAAGCAAGAGGGAGGGGAGTGTAATTTACCAATGTGTATGCGCCCACATGTGTGACTGTATAATCACATGGGCTGCTCAGATGTGATCAGGGAAGGAACGCTCAGCATAGAAACACACTGAAAAGTGAGCATGTGCCCTACCTGCCAACACTGCTCTGCAGATTCCTCAGCTGCAGTGGGAACATGGACAGGAGGGAGGAACAGTGAACAACAGGATCAACCAGGTTTTTTGCCGAATACAGAAAACAAATCCCATGGTGATGGAGTGAGTTTGGCCAGTATGTAATACAGCTTTTTGACAGTTTTTAATAACGTGGGTTTAATGATACTTTAATACAATTTTTATACCTGTTGATTGTAGCCTTTTTTCCTCTTGGTCAATTGTGCAATTCGTTTGTAACCAGATTTGATTGGCTGCGGCCAGTTTACTACACATTGAAACCGAGTAAATCAATATATTGCAATGCAGGACAAATGCTGAAAAGAGAATTTTCAGTTCCCAAAAATGAAAAGGAAAAAAAAACATTTTTTTTCAGTGAAATGCATTGAGGTAAATGGGAAAGGCCAAGTTAAGGTAGTTTTTAAATGGGTTTTAAATGGATCCTGAGAGTCATGGAAGCCCTTTTAAATGATCCTGGACATTTTTAAACAGGATGAAAAGAAGTGAAAGAAAAACCAAGTCAATAAAATATGATATGTTCCACGCAGACGGATAAATTTATTTTGAGCTTAGAGCTGCTGCCTTCACCTCGTACTTCATCTGTGTGTAGTTTGTAAAAATATAGTGTAATTATGGTGGATGTGGCGGATGTGGCGCTGCTCTGATGTGGTATGATGCTGGGTGTTGTAGTGCAGACTGGGTCACGCTGTGTTTGGAAAGGGGAGTGCTTGGGGCGTGCAAGGACTTAAAGGGCATGTCCTCCTGGAGGCAGACTAATGAACAAGATTCAGATGAGCACAGCACTGGCACATTGACTGCAAACTTGGGCTGCGGGGGGAGATGGCTGGAGACAAGGAGTGGTAAACAAAGTAACTATAGAGCTATACAAACCTCTGTGCAAGTACCTCCTTTTTGGGGAGCACTTTCTGGTAAGTGGCTAGAGATTGGGAGAGCACAGAGTGGATCACCAGCACACAAGTTTGATTTGGAGTGGAGTTGTTCACGATTAAGTAATATCACTTACCACAGAAATACATGGACTTCTTGATTATACTTCTTTAATTGATCAAGTTGTCTGGGCACATCAAGCACGGGACTATTGTGTTTCAAAGAAAGCATTCTTTATTAATTTTTTTATTTTTATTTTTATGTTTATATATTTTTTTATCAAGTTTAAGATCACATTGTCAAATACATCATTTTTTGTTTTGCATATTAGCATGAGTGTGTTTGTATATATAAGTAACACTTTTTATATGGGTTGTCATTAATTAAATATTAAGCAGTTGTGATTTCACACACACACATTTTAAAGGGACAGGCCACCTTAGCCTGAAAGCAAAACACACCAGCATCCTGGAAAATGTATGCATATTTATTTGAATGTTTAGTAGTTTATGACTTAAATATATACCATTTAAAGGTACAGTCAGGTCCATAAATATTGGGACATCGACACAATTTGAATCTTTTTGGCTCTATACACCACCAAAATGGATTTGAAATGAAACGAACAAGATGTGCTTTAACTGCAGATTTTCAGCCTTAATTTGAGGGTATTTACACCCAAATCGAGTGAACGGTGTAGGAATTACAACAGTTTGTATATGTGCCTCCCACTTTTAAAGGGACCAAAAGTAATGGGACAATTGGCTGCTCAGCTGTTCCATGGCCAGGTGTGTGTTATTCCCTCATTATCTCATTTACAAGGAGCAGATAAAAGGTCCAGAGTTTCAAGTGCACTATTTGCATTTGGAATCTGTTGCTGTCAACTCTCAATATGAGATCCAAAGAGCTGTCACTATCAGTGAAGCAAGCCATCATTAGGCTGAAAAACAAAACAAACCCATCAGAGAGATAGCAAAAACATTAGGTGTGGCCAAATCAACTGTTTGGAATATCCTTAAAAAGAAAGAATGCACCGGGGAGCTCAGCAACACCAAAAGACCCGGAAGACCATGGAAAACAACTGTGGTGGATGACTGAAGAATTCTTTCCCTGGTGAAGAAAACACCCTTCACAACAGTAGGCCAGATCAAGAACACTCTCCAAGAGGTAGGTGTATGTGTGTCAATGTCAACAATCAAGAGAAGACTTCGCCAGAGTGAATACAGAGGGTTCACCACAAGATGTAAACCATTGGTGAGCCTCTAAAAAAGCCTTCACAGTTCTGGAACAACATCCTATGGACAGATGAGACCAAGATCAACTTGTACCAGAGTGATGGGAAGAGAAGAGTAAGGAGAAGGAAAGGAACTGCTCATGATCCATCAGTGAAGCATGGTGGTGGTAGTGTCATGGCGTGGGCATGTATGGCTGCCAATGGAACTGGTTCTCTTCTATTTATTGATGATGTGACTGCTGACAAAAGCAGCAGGATGAATTCTAAAGTGTTTCAGGCAATATTATCTGCTCATATTCAGCCAAATACTTCATAACTCATTGGACGGCGCTTCACAGTGCAGATGGACAATGACCCAAAGCATACTGCGAAAGCAACCAAAGAGTTTTTTAAGGAAAGAAGTGGAATGTTATGAAATGGCCAAGTCAATCACCTGACCTGAATCCGATTGAGCATGCATTTCACTTGCTGAAGACAAAACTGAAGGGAAAAAGCCCCAAGAACAATGCAGGAACTGAAGACAGTTGCAGTAGAGGCCTGGCATAGCATCACCTGGGATGAAACCCAGCGTCTGGTGATGTCTATGCGTTCCAGACTTCAGGCTGTAATTGAGTGCAAAGGATTTGCAACCAATTATTAAAAAGTGAAAGTTTGATTTAAGATTGTTAATCTGTCCCATTACTTTTGGGCCCTTAAAAAGTGTGATGCACATATACAAACTGTTGTAATTCCTACACCGTTCACCTAATTTAGATGTAAATACCCTCAAATTAAAGCTGAAAGTCTGCAGTTAAAGCACATCTTGTTCATTTAATTTCAAATCCATTGTGGTGGTGTATAGAGCCAAAAAGATTAGAATTGTGTCGATGTCCCAATATTTTATTTTATTTTATTTCACAGCAGCGCCACATCCACCATAATTACACTATAAAAAAATCAAGTAGTCGTATACAAATACTAAAAAATAAAAAAAAAAAACACAAACAATGCTAAATTAAATATATTAAACTACTCTACATACACCTCCCCTCAAAAAACACCCCATTTCAAATGGAGCAACATGAAAGCAAATTTACCACAAGCAGTTCAATAAGTGAAATTGAAATTTTCCTTGTGAAATCAATTTTACCAACATCGCCTCTCTACTCACAAGCATCACAATTTCACATTATTGTCTACAGAGATTTATTAACATGTTGTATAATTCAGCTATGTGATGTCTCTCACATCAGCCATCTCCTTTATGGTGATCATGCAAAGTAATCTTTTGGACCTTTTACCCATTCAACAGTGCATGAAAGCTAGAAAGAACAAAGCTAATTCTTAATAATATTAAATAATCTTTTACCAAATATGTAGCTAATATACTATTAACCCGGTGATCATGCCAGGTAGGTAGTGTTGGGAGGACTGACCACAGATCATGTGTTTAAAAACAAGAATAAAAATGTAAAAAAAAAAATACAGTAAATAATAATACCTTCATATATTGATTCTTTATTTCACCCAGGATCAGCACTATGGACAGCGCATAGCATTGCACAATATTGTGAATGGCCTTTTTTCCAATCATCAAATTTTATATGTAGCCCTCTCCCAAACTGGCCCCTTAGTATTACTGAAACAAGGGCATTGAGTTATTTAAATAAATCCAGGAATATTAAGTGACTATGAAGACATAACCCATTAAATCTACCTTTCTTTCCCTCTACTCTGAGAGCAAATTTAAGTGAAGAGGAGCGCTGGATGACTTAAATTATATTTATACATTTTTAATTTCAATTCTGCAAATCTCAGACGTAGAATACATGTACAGCATACAGTTATGGTTAAGAATAGATACACAGTGCTTGCCCATCATTGAACAAGTTATGCAGACTACATAATGGTGGTACTATAAACAGCCTAAACAAATGATGTGTACTTGTACCCAAATGAGAAAACTTAGTGCTAAACCTACTGTATGTTGCAAAGGTTTTTCTCAATTTCAATGGATAGGGGACAGCAGTTGACATACAAGGGACAAAACAGGGTAAGTGGTGACAAGGAATGAGAATAGATCTAAGGATAAGGCAGAAGTGGATAAGAACAGAGATTGTTGTTAAGTGAGGGGTGGGGGGATAAAGAAAGAGGTGACCGCAATACAGGATTAGAGGGGTATATCGGGCCTCTAGATAAAGCTCAGATTCCAAACAGCAAGTCTTTTTATTCCTGAGAAAAGGTGAACTCATGCCCAATAAAGCCATGTAATGTGAAATCTGTCAGACATTTGTTTCAAGGAGGAAGTCAGGTCTTTCTCCGGGCTATATGGGGAGATTAGGACATAACGCCAGTGGAGAAAGAAATAGGGGGGTGGGGAGTGAATTGTTGTTAGAGACAAGAATAGGTGAAGACGGAATAGGAATCTAGATAAGAGTAAGGAACAGTGGTGAATGGGACAAAACAGGGAACATACAGTTGACGACAGGGGATAGGTAACTTTAACTCTTTTTGGAAACGTTGTATGTCATCCAAATCGTGATTCAAAAGAGTAAACCCATGTTCATGTGTAGTAAACAAATCCGACAAATATCATGGTGGTAATACATCAGACGTATTGAACAAGTTACTACCCGTTCGTGACACATAGA
>BLSH010255450.1:556399-570468 GCA_018402905.1 Glandirana rugosa
CGCCAAAGAGCTTGTCCTCGTGTTTAGTCGGGTAGGGATCCTGAAAGAAATATTAATGGATCAAGATACTCCATTTATGTCCAGAGTCACTAAAGAGTTATGTAAGCTGTACAAAATATCCCATCTCCGTACCTCTGTACACCACCCCCAAACTGACGGTCTTGTGGAGAGATTTAACAAGACCCTCAAAAATATGTTGAAAAAGGCGGTGGATAAAGATGGCAGAAATTGGGACTTTTTGCTGCCCTACCTCATGTTTGCCATACGAGAGGTTCCGCAGGCATCTACAAGTTATTCTCCATTTGAACTCCTGTATGGTAGACATCCCAGGGAACTGCTGGATGTCGCAAAAGAAACATGGGAGGGAGAGTCCATGCCTTACAGAAGAGTCATTGACCATATCTCATTGATACAGGATCGAATTTTGGCTGTCCTGCCGCTTGTACAAGAACATATGGAGCAAGCCCAAGAAGCTCAGAGAAGGGTTTATAATCGGGGTGCCAAGACCCGGACTTTCAACCCTGGGGACAGGGTGCTGGCGCTAGTCCCCACTGTTTAAAGTAAATTCCTAGTGAAGTGGCAGGGTCCCTTCAAAATTATGGAAAAAGTAGGGGAAGTAAACTACAAAGTTTACCAGCCAGGGAAAAGGAAACCCAAGCAAATTAATCTTTTGAAACCGTGGAAGGACAGAGAAGCTTTACTGACCGTGAGAACTCCTCCGAAGGACATGGTCCCCATAACTCCCTAACTGAAACCATGTGAATGGCGCAACAAAATGACGTTCGAGAGTTTGTGAGTAAAAATAGAGACTTTTTCTCTCCTCTAACCGGACTAACCACTGTTATACAACATGACATAATTACAGAACCAGGTGTCCGAATAAATGTAAAGCCCTATAGGATACCAGAAGCTCGGCGCGAGGCAGTTGCCAATTACATAAAGAATATGCTACAGTTGGAGGTGATAGGAGTCCCACAGTGACTGGTCAAGCCAGATAGTGTTGGTCCCAAAGCCAGATGGTAATATCAGGTTTTGTAACGATTTCAGAAAGTTGAATAGCGTGTCCAAGTTTGATACGTAACCGATGCCTCGGGTGGACAAGCTTGTGGACAGATTGGGAGGTGCCAGGTACACAATCACTCTAGACCTGACTAAAGGCTATTGGCAAATAGCCCTAACTGAATCTGCCAAGGAGAAGACTGCCTTTTCCACTCCTGAGGGGTTGTTCCAGTATAAGCCTTTTGGTCTACATGGTGCCCCCGCATCATTCCAGAGAATGATGGATAAGACATTAAGGCCACATCGCCCATATGCAGCCGCCTATCTGGATGATGTCGTCATCCACAGCCCAGACTGGGAATCTCATTTGCTCCAGGTGCAATCAATAATGTATTCCCTTCGGAAAGCAGGACTCACGGCCAACCCAAAAAATGTGCCTGGAGGAGGCCAAGTACCTTGGCTATATTATTGTTCGGGGGCTAATTAAGCCTCAGACCACAAAAATTGAGACGATTCAAAAGTGGCCCAACCTCTTAAAGCACTTGTATCCCCTGAATTACATTTTTACCTACAGGTAAGCCTTTAATAAGTCTTACTTGTAGGTAAAAAGAATATCTCCTAAACCAGTACGGTTTAGGAGATATTCTCACTGCAATCGCCGCTGATGTCAGCAGGCATATGGGCAGTGATATCCCAGTGAAGGCCCAGTGCATAGCGATGGACCCTGCCGAAAAGTCTGCTGTAAAGACGGCTCTCACGCATGTGTGGGAGTGACGTCTCGGGGCTTGGGTGGTTTAAATTCTCAGGTAAGAGAGCAGAGGTTGCTCTGGCCTGGGACTCAGAAGCCATCAATCTGAGAGAGCTGATCTTGGAAATGTTTGCTTATGGGCTTTAAGAAAAGGTTTGTACTGTTTGTCTTTGTTTTGTGGGTGTCTAGGATCAGCCGTACACCATCTAGAGAGGAAGACAGAACTGTTTAGTGCCAGATGGCAATGATTTATTTTCTGTTTTGTTTGTTTTGATTTGCAACCTTTTAAAATAAGCCCGGCAGCAAGCCGGAATTTTAAGGAAGTCTGCCTACGAACTGCTTTCATCCGAGGAAGGCACAACACTGAAGAAATTACACCTTGCTACAATGCAGCTTGCATAACAGTGTACATTTTCTGTCCCCTCAAAATAACTCAACACACAGCTATTAATGTCTAAACCGCTGGCAACAAAAGTGAGTACACTCCTAAGTGAAAATGTCCAAATTGAGCCCAATTAGCCATTTTCCCTCCCCAGTGTCATGCAACTCGTTAGTGTTACAAGGTCTCAAGTGTCAACGGGGAACAGGTGTGTTAAATTTGGTGTTTTCGCTCTCACTCTCTCATACTGGTCACTGGAAGTTCAACATGGCACATCATGGCAAATAACTCTCTGAGGATCTGAAAAAAAGAAATGTTGCTCTACATAAAGATGGCCTAGGCTATAAGAAGATTGCCAAGACCCTGAACCTGAGCTGCAGCAGGGTGGCCAAGACCATACAGCGGTTTAACAGGACAGGTTCCACTCAGAACAGGCCTCGCCATGGTCGACCAAAGAAGTTGAGTGCACGTGCTCAGCGTCATATCCAGAGGTCGTCTTTGGGAAATAGACATATGAGTGCTGCCAGCATTGGTGCAGAGGTTGAAGAGGTGGGGGGTCAGCCTGTCACTGCTCAGATCATAAGCCGCACACTGCATCAAATTGGTCTGCATGGCTATTGTCCCAGAAGGAAGCCTCTTCTAAAGATAATGCACAAGAAAGCAAGCAAACAGTTTGCTGAAGACAAGCAGACTAAGGACATGGATTACTGGAACCATGTTCTGTGGTCTGATGAGACCAAGATAAACTTATTTGGTTCAGATGGTGTCAAGCGTGCGTGGCAGAAACCAGGTGAAAGGTACAAAGAGAAGTGTGTCTTGCCTAAAGTCAAACACGATGGTGGGAGTGTCATGGTCTGGGGCAGCATGAGTGCTGCTGGCACTGGGGAGCTACAGTTCATTGAGAATGAATGCTAACATGTACTGTGACATACTGAAACAGAGCATGATCCCCTTCCTTCAGAGATTGGGCCACAGGGCAATAGTCCAAAATGATAACGACCCCAAACACACCTCCAAGATGACCACTGCCTTGCTAAAAAAGCTGAGGGTAAAGGTGATGGACAAGCATGTCTCCAGACCTAAACCCTATTGAGCATCTGTGGGGCATCCTCAAATGGAAGGTGGAGGAGCCCAAGGTCTCTAACATCCACCAGCTCTGTGATGTCGCCATGGAGGAGTCAAAGAGGACTCCAGTGTCAATCTGTGAAGTTCTGGTGAACTCCATGCCCAAGAGGGTTAAGGCAGTCCTGGAAAATAATGGTGACCACACAAAATATTGACACTTTGGACATATTCAATTAGAGGTGTACTCACTTTTGTTGCCAGCGGTTTTGACATTAATGGCTGTGTGTTGAGTTATTTTGAGGGGACAGCAAATTTACACTGTTATACAAGCTGTACGCTCACTACTTTACATTGTAGCAAAGTGTCATTTCTTCAGTGTTGTCACATGAAAAGTTATAATAAAATATTTACAAAAATGTGAGGGGTGTACTCACTTTTGTGAGATACTGTATCTCTATATACAGTATCTCACAAAAGTGCGTACATCCCTCACATTTTTGTAAATATTTTATTCAGTGACAGTGACAACGCTGAAGAAATGGCACTTTGCTACAATGCAAAGGAATGAATACAAGGTTCTCAGCAGCTCACATACAAGCTCACAGTGAATATTTACATGAGCTGGGGGAGACATTCAGTCAAATTGTTTCTACTGTTCAGCTTGCATCTGTGAGATTTTGAACCTTTAGAACTATCTGACTATATATTATATTATAGGATATACAGTAAGTCCCATATACATACAGTATCATACAAAAATGAGTACAACCCTCACATTTTTGTAAATATTTTATTATACCTTTTCATGTGACAACACTGAAGAAATTACACTTTGCTACAATGTAAAGTAGTGAGTGTACAGCTCGTATAACAGTGTAAATTTGCTGTTCCCTCAAAATAACTCAACACGCAGCCATTAATGTCTAAACCACTGTCAACAAAAGTGAGTACACCCCTATTTGAAAATGACCAAATTGGGCCCAAAGTGTCAATATCTTGTGTGGCCACCATTATTTTCTAGCACTGCCTCTTGGGCATGGAGTTCGCCAGAGCTTCACAGGTTGCCACTGGAGTCCTCTTCCACTCCTCCATGACAACATTACAGAGCTGGTGGATGTTAGAGACCTTGTGTTCCTCCACCTTCCATTTGAGGATGCCCCACAGATGCTCAATAGGGTTTACGTCTGGAGACATGCTTGGCCAGTCCATCACCTTTACCCTCAGCCTCTTTAGCAAGGCAGTGGTCGTCTTGGAGGTGTGTTTGGGATTCTTATCAAGTTGGAATACTGCCCTGCAGCCCAGTCCCCACAGGGAGGGTAACATGCTCTGCTTCAGTATGTCACAGTACATGTTGGCATTCATGGTTCCCTCAATGAACTGTAGCACTCCAGTGCCAGCAGCACTCATGCAGCCCCAGACCATGACACTCTCACCCCTGTGCTTGACTGTAGGCAAGACATACTTGTCTTTGTACTCCTCACCTGGTTGCTGCCACACACATTTGACACTATCTGAACCAAATACGTTTAATATGGTCTCATCAGACCACAGGACATGGTTCCAGTAATCCATGTCCTTAGTCTGCTTGTCTTCAACAAACTTTTTGCGGGCTTTCTTGTGCATCATGTTTAGCAGAGGCTTTCTTCTGGGACGACAGCCATTCAGACCAATTTGATGCAGTGTGCGGCGTATGCTCTGAGCACTGACAAGCTGACCCCCCACCGCTTCAGCCTCTGCAGCAATGCTGGCAGCACTCATACATCTATTTCAAAAAGACAACCTCTGAATATGATGCTGAGCATGTGCACTCAACTTCTTTGGGTGACCATGGCGAGGCCTGTTCTGAGTGGAACCTGTCCTCTTTAAACCGCTGTATGGTCTTGGCCACCATGCTGCAGCTCAGTTTCAGGATCTTGGCAATCTTCTTATAGACTATAATAGTGCAAATCCCGTGCTTACTCCAACAGTAAAATTCAAAGTATAAGAACAAAAACAGTCTACTTAGTATTAAATTTGGCAGCTCGCATAAACAATAGATCCAATTGTTCCAAAGGTTAGTTCTCATAGACACAGCGCCAAGATAAAGGAAAACAGAACACCAGGGGGCAGAAGCCCATATAATGAATTCAGCTGACACAAAATATGTCCTTGGGGCCAATGTACAGAGTCAATGATTGAACATCCAAGTCTGGTACATGGAAAGATGATCAACAAATCTTCAAAAGTGGATAAGATGTGTGCTTACCAGATTCTGGTAGTCAGAACGCAGGGTACAAATCCTTTGGATATTGGCTCCACTTCGGCTCCTGTAGTCACGGTGAGGGTGCCCTCAGCTGTGGGAAAACGCCTTCAGGATGAATGCTCTCAGACAGAAGGTGCTCTGGTTCCCAGCACCTTCTGTCACTACAGTTTGATTTTAGAGCTCTTTTACACGTGTACCCAAGTGAGTTTATACAAATCCTTTTTTATTTAATTAAATTTTTAAAATGGTATCACACGATTGTGGCTCTTTCTGTCTCCTAATACCCTTGGTGAGTGTTGGAGAGGTATCCGCCATTCCGACTGGGGAGTTCTGAGAGGATTCATCCTGAAGGCGTTTTCCCACAGCTGAGGGCACCCTCACCGTGACTACAGGATATAATAAAATATTTACAAAAATGTGAGGGGTGTACTCACTTTTGGGAGATACTGTATATAAATACCATATAAAGTATAAAAAGGGGAGAAGAGAAAACAATTAAAAGGAAAAGAGAAGACAATTAAACACAAAGCTAGCTAATACCTTTACATTAATAGAAATTACATGTAAATGAGTCTATTGAATTAAGAGTATTATTACGTCTGTTCAATAAAAATTTTTTCCAATATTATCTATGTATATCATATTAACATTCATTAGTTACTAGTGGTATATAAGGTCTTATATAATCAAACAGCATAGTCTGATTATGGTATTTGAACTATGCAAATTAATTGAATTATAGCTTCTCAAATTCTCATGCATTGTTAACTTCAAATTATACACATTGAAAATAGTTGATGAACTATAGTGGCTGCAGAAATAAAACTAAAAATACAAATAGGCCGTTTTGTATCTATGCAAAAATACCTATTGCTTGATAGTCATAAAGATACATTGAATGCACTAAAAAATATAATATAAAAATAATATAATATAATAAGAAAATATGGACTGGAAACATAGGCAATCTAGGTGGCAAAGATGCTGCATTAGATTATCCTGTTTGTATACTTACGTGGTTAAGAATGTAGGTTTCACAGATCAGCAGTGAAAGCTGCTGCTGGCCTGTCACTTTTGGTTCCTTAGACCAGCAGGCAAGCCAGTATATTACTTGTAATTCCACAACATGTGCTCTATTCTTCTTATGTTGTTCCTGTACAGGAGTGAGTGCTATAGGTTTTGATTAGTCTCACCTGCTGTTTAATAATATAATCTATATGGTTAGTCTCCACTCATCCTGGATATCTGTCTTACAGGCATACTGGAGCCAATTAGAGAATCACCCTTCCCATCCTGTTGGGCTGCAGCCATTCAGAAAGGACTAACCCTCTTGCCTTATCTATTTCACCCGGCGGAGCTCATAGCATGCTGTCCAAGAAACAATCTTTCACGCTAGCTTCTGAATCCTGTACCTGCCTACAATTCAGTCTGCTTTCCTCCATTGATTGCCATGTACTGACCTCTGGCTTTGTTAACTGGTTATCCTAGTCTGCTACCTGCCTTGACCTTTGGCTTCATTCTTGGCTATCTGAATCTACCACCTGCCCTGACCTTTGCTTTCACTCCTGGTTGCCTGAATCTCTGCTGGGCCTGGCCTCTGACTTGTACCTGGTAACCAGCTTCATCCTCCAGACTGTCACTGTAGTATACCGTAAGACCATTTCCTGGCAACTCGTTTTCCCTGAGTACTTGGCCTTCAGTAGGGTGAACCTGGGGTTGTGACCTGGGCTCAGCACACACCTAAATTCATCTCGAAACAAGGTATACATCTACTTTTATTAGGAAAAAAAGAACTTAAAAGACTTAATCTTCTGAGCAGAAGACTGAAAACAAAGGCTTTTTTCAAATCTTCAGCACTGTGATCCTATGGTACTTATCCCCCCCCCTTTTTATCGGAGAAACTTATAACCTGATCACCCTTGGATTATTCTAAGTATTTTGGATCACTTTACAGGAAACCTTAAATTTAGTCGACTACATGTGTGTGTGTGCGTGATCTTTGTCCAGCCAGCCACTACCGCATATATGGCGTATGTAATAGGAGAAGCCATAGAAGAAGAGATTAGGCAGATGTTCACAGGCAGCCCAAGAGAACAGGTACCCTCCGATGATGACCATTAAACAACTAAACTGGAAGTGGTACATTCTGTCCCTAGAGTCATACATCGATAAAATGATAATGCCTCAGGGACTATGAGAAAGGGTGACCCCTGCCGAACATTTGAAAAATGAAAGATTTCTTAACAAATGAAAACAACAATTAATTAATCATAGCCTTGAGGTAATGAAGGTAATAATGGAAGAGGAAAAGCTACAATTATCTGAAACACAAACCCAGATTAATGAGAGTCTGAAACAACTGGAACCCCTCAGCTGTAAACCAGAATTTGAGAAATATAATGAGCTCTTGAAAAAAGAGGTCATTACGGTACAGAGAAACCTAAGGTTGACAAAGCAATCCAGGTTCCAGAGGGACCTTGCCAACAAGGACAAAGGAGAAATCTTCGACTTAGCAAAAACAAAAGAATGCAGTAGATCCAGAAGATCTAGAAGAGGATCAAGATCTGGATCACGAAATGGGTGTACCCCATTAGGAAGTAAAGATAAGGATGACCGTTCAGTGGATTTTTTAAAGGAAGAGCAGTCACCACAGGAGGTGACTGCTCGTATAAAAGGAATACTAAAAACCACCGGAAGAAATACGGCAAACGTAAAAGAAAAGAAAAAAGGATGAGAGCTCAGGAGAGAAACAACCAGAACATGAACACGCAGTCAATGGATGAAACTCAAAAACTGGAGAGTGGACCGCGCTGAAACAAAGTCCCTCTTGTGGGGATGTAGTCCATGGGAAAATTTGGGTGGGTACCCGACTCCCAATATCTCTGTGGGACGAGATCGGGAGATTCTAGTAGTGGGCCCACTTGCGGGGCCTGGGCTGCTCCCCCTGAAGCGACTTGAACCGTCGATTCATATGTGTGGTCAGAAAAAATGGATAAAAAGGAGCGCCCAAGACATTGATGTAAGAAGCTTGATCTTTGGTTTTATTTGGTTAAAAAACAGTGTGGAGAAGCCAACACGTTTCGGGGGTTCAACAAACTCCCCCTTCTTCAGGGCTGCTGGTGTTTAAACTTTGGATGCTCGCCCTTTGGGAGTGGAGATCTGGTGAAACTTCAGAGTAGCATCCTTCTTACATCGATGTCTTGGGTGCCCCTTTTTATCCATTTTTTCTGACCACGCTGTCAATGGAGGAAGTAAAGGTGATTTCAGGAATGTACATGATGACAATACCATAGAGGATCAAATGAATGTAATAACTAATAACACTAATAACATTATCATCAATTTGTCTGAACTTACTTTACATGATAGACACATCAAATTACTTAAGAAAGATTTATCCTTCTCCCCTGCAAACTCAATGAATCACTTTGAAGTATACAAGGACATATGCCTATTGCTAAGGAAGGTCTACCTGAAAGTGTGAATAATGAGAGGTAGATATGAAAGCATTATATGGTATACGGATTTGTATGGGAGTTAAAAAAATGCATTTATCGTAGCAATCCAAAAATATCAAAAAGTTGATACAAGCGCTGGTTTAACATTTAATTTGTCAAACAAACACACACAGAACAACTATTTATATTTTCTCTTCTTACATTATCAACATCAAAGAAATTGTGTAAATTCATTTTTTTTTTTAAATTATGATACAGTATTTATGTAGCACCGACAGTTTGCACCGCTCTTTACAATAGAAAGGAGGTCAGCACAGTTACAATACAAGAGGGTTAGGAGAGTCTTGTTCATAAGAGCTTACAATTTAATAAGGTTTAAACCTTATATTGTACACAACCTTTACAGCATCCAGCGGTGTATAACGTAAGGCTAATATTTGAGGATACAAATAAATACCCCTCCCTCCAGCCATAACAATACATTTCTGTGATCTGGAGACTTATAATAAACACAACCCTTCCAGAATCCAGCTGGATAGAAGATAAGACTAATAATAACCAGGCAAAACATTTGAGGATACACATACCCCTCCCCCAACACCCATACTGTGGGGAAAATAAATATTTGATTCCCCTGCATATTTTGTAAGTTTGCCCACTTACAAAGAAATGAAGGGCCTGACATTTGTATCATAGGTGTATTTTAAAAGATAGAGACAGAATATCAACAACAAATCCAAAAAAAAAACACGATACAAATGTTATAAATTGAGTTGCAGTTCGGTGAATAAAATACGTTTTTGATCCCCAAGGAAAACATGACTTAGTACTTGGTGGAGAAACCTTTGTTGGCAAGCACACAGGTAAGACGTTTCTTGTAGTTGGTTACCAGGTTTGCACACATCTCAGGAGGGATTTTGGTCCACTCTTTCTTACAGATATTCTCTAAATCCTTAAGGTTTCTTGGCTGTCACTTGGCAAATCAAAGTTTCAGCTCCCTCCATAAATGTTCTATAGGATTAAGGTCTGGAGACTGGCTAGGCCACTCCATGACCTTAATGTGCTTCTTCCTGAGCCACTTCTTTGTTGCCTTGGTGGTATGTTTTGGGTCATTGTCATGTTGAAAGACCCATCCACGACCCTTCTTCAGTGTTCTGGCTGAGGGAGAAGGTTCTCATTCAAGATTTTATAATACATGGCTCCATCCAAGTCGACCTGCACCTTGAGCAGAGAAACAGCCCCAAAGCATAATGTTTCTACCTTCCGCTTGACTGTAGGGATGTGTTCTTAGGGTCATAGCCAGCATTTTTCTTCCTCCAAACATGGCGAGGCGAGACGCCAAAGAGCTCAATTCTGATCTCACCTGACCACAGCATTTTCTCCCAATCCTTCTTTGAATCATTAGATGTTCATTGGCAAACTTCAGATTGGCCTGTACATGTGCCTTCTTGAGGAGGGGGAATTTCAATCCATGGCAGTGTATTATGTTACCAATGATTTGTTTGGTGACTGTGGTCCCAACTGCCTTGAGATCATTCACAAGTAGGGATGAGCCGAACACCCCCCAGGTTCAGTTCGCACCAAAATATGCGAACAGACAAAAATTTCAGGCGAACATTCGAACACCATTAAATTAAAGTCTATGGGACCCGAGCATGAAAAATCAAAAGTGCTCATTTTAAAGGCTTATATGCAATGTTATTGCCCTAAAAAGTGTATGGGGACCCGGGTCCTGCCCTAGGGGACATGTATCAATGAAAAACATTTTTTTTAAATCAATCATTTTTTTCAGGAGCAGTGATTTTAATAATACTTAAAGTGAAAAAAAAATGAAAAATTCCTTTAAATATTATGCCTGGGGGGTGTCCTTAGTCTGTGTGTAAAAGGGCGCATCTATGTGAGGTGTAGAACATAGCAAGAGCAAAATGACATTTCCATAGGAAAAATTGTCATTTAAAATCACGGCTATAATGTATTGCCGGTTCCCGGCAATATACAAAAAATTGCTGGAAAAAAGTATGTGGGGTTCCCCCCCCCACCCCGCGCCAAATTTTAAAAATAATTGATGTGGGGTTCGCCCTAAAATCCAAACCAGACCCTTATCCAAGCGCCCCCCCTCCTGAACCACATGCCCTCAACATGGGGAGTATGGGTGCTTTGGGGAGGAGGGCTTATCAAAATCTGGAAGATCCCCCAGATCCCGGCCCCCCCATGTGAATAAGTATGGGGTACATTGTACCCCTACACATTCACCAAAAAAGGAGTTTAGTGGTAAAAAAAAACAAGAGGCAGTTTTTGACAAGTCGTCGTTTTGACATTGCATGACGTCAGAAGGGGGCGGGTTCACTCGGTTACATCACTGGGTGGCCCCGCCCCTTCTTATAAAAGAACTGCCATTGTGAAGACTGCCCATTCTGGGAGATGCGCAGGGGCCGGGCTGCAGCAGCGGGGACAGTGGTGGCAGTGAAAGAATAAGGAAGAAGAAGATGAAGATTGAAGATGAAGAGAGGAAGCAAGAAAACTAAAAGAAGAAGCAGAAGACCAGCAGAAGGACTGGGCCTGGAGAAGATGGAGGAAGAAAGAAGAAAGAAGAAAATAACTATTTTACACAATAAAGGACTTGTCAAAAACTGCCTCTTGTTTTTTTTACCACTACACTCCTTTTTTGGTGAATGGGTAGGGGTACAATGCACCCCATACCTATTCACATAGGGGGGGGCTGGGATCTGGGGGATCTTCCAGATTCCGATAAGCCCCCCATCCGCAGACCCCCACAAACACCGGCCAGGCTTGAGGGGAAGAGGCTCTTGTCCTCATCAACATGGGGACAAGGTTCTTTGAGGTGGGGGGCAGAGCCCCCCACCCCCAAAGCACCCATACTCCCCATGTTGAGGCATGTGGCCTGGTATGGTTTGGAGGAGGGAGGGTGATCGCTCGTCCGCACCCTCCCTGCCATGCCAGCACTGTGTGCTCAGATAAGGGTATGGTTTGGATTTTGGGGGGAGACCCCACGCCACTTTCTTTTAAAATTTGTTGTGAGGTTCCCCTTAAAATCCATACCAGACCTGAAGGGCCTAGTTTGGAATTTGGGGGGACCCCACGCCATTTTTTTTTAAATTTGTCGCGAGGTTTCCCTTAAAATCCATACCAGATCTGAAGGGCCTGGTTTGGATTTTGGGGGGGAACCCCACGTCATTTTTTTAAAAAAATTTGGCGTGGGCCCTGCTGTTGTAAATTAATTTAAAAATTGTGATAAAATCCCCCAGTCAAACAGGTGGCGAAAAATTGGCCTTGGGTGCTGGCGGTGCCAGAAAACTGTAACACCTTGCAGTTACTTTTGTTGGATGGAGGAACTGGACCTGATGTAAATTAGTTTAGAAATTGTGATGAAAGTCCCCAGTAAAACAGGTGGCAAAAAATTGGGCCTTGGGTACTGGCGGTGCCAGAACAATGTAACCCCCTTGCAGGTACTGTTTTTGGATGGAGGAACTGGGCCTGATGTTGTAAATTAGTTTAGAAATTGTGACGAAAGCCCCCAGTCAAACAGGTGGCGAAAAATTGGGCCTTGGGTGCTGGCGGTGCCAGAACACTGTAACCCCTTGCAGTTACTCTTGTTGGACGGAGGAAATGTGCCTGATGTTGTAAATTAGTTTAGAAATTGTGACGAAAGCCCCCAGTCAAACAGGTGGCGAAAAATTGGGCCTTGGGTGCTGGCGGTGCCAGAACACTTTAACCCCTTGCAGTTACTCTTGTTGGATGCAGGAACGGGCCTGATGTTGTAAATTAGTTTAGAAATTGTGACGAAAGCCCCCAGTCAAACAGGTGGCGAAAAATTGGGCCTTGAGTGCTGGCGGTGCCAGAACAATGTAACCCCCTTGCAGGTACTCTTTTTGGACGGAGTAACTGGGCCTGATGTTGTAAATTAGTTTAGAAATTGTGACGAAAGCCCCCAGTCCAACAGGTGGTGAAAAATTGGGCCTTGGGTGCTGGCGGTGCCAGAACACTGCAACCCCTTGCAGTTACTCTTGTTGGACGGAGGAAATGTGCCTGATGTTGTAAATTAGTTTAGAAATTGTGACGAAAGCCCCCAGGCAAACAGGTGGCGAAAAATTGGGCCTTGGGTGCTGGCGGTGCCAGCTGTAACCCCTTGCAGTTACTCTTGTTGGACACAGAAACAGGCCCTGCTGTTTTAAATTAGTTTAAAAATTGTTATGGCATGCCCCTGTAAACCACATGCAGAAAAATTGGGCCTTGGGTGTTGGTGGTGCCCTAAATACAATATATAGTTCTAGATTATGAACAGGAGGAATCGGAGCAGTGGCAGTCTTCAAGGAATCCCAGATCCCAAGCAAATTTAATCTGTTGCATCAGCTGATCCAGGACTGATTAATTTATATAAATGTCAGCCTATCAACCGAGTCTGTGGACAGGTACACTCTTTGATCGGTTACGAACCCTCCAGCAGCACTGAATGTCCGTTCAGAAAGAACGCTCGATGCAGGACAGGCCAGTAGCTCAATTGCATATTGAGCAAGTTCCGTCCAGTGGTCCATCATCAAGACCCAGTAAGTAAATGGATGCTCAGTTGGGTCTCCAAGTCTGCTCTTGCTCCTATATATTCCTGCACCATATAATGCAGACGCTGACAATGTTTGCTTGAACCTATCAGGCCTGGGTGCTGAGGACTGAAATTTTTTTTAAAGGCATCGCTCAACTGGCCACCTTCTCCACCACTGTACCTTTGAACGACCGAAGCTTCAGAAACATGTTGTCCAGGACCAGCAGCAGGACATGGTAACCTCCCAGGGTCTGGAAAGGCGTTGCCCGGTCAACTCGCTACGGAAATTTTTTTTAAAGTCAGGAGTCGTGGGTCCGGACTATCCAAGTTCGTTTGTAACAGTCGCAGACGTAATATACCACGTCCTTATATATCCTCGTTCTCGTCTGAACCTCTGGGTTGACTCGTAGGTAAATGAATGACCCAGAACTACTACCTGGTGACCTGCCTTGAACGAGTTATACGTTAACTCGATGACCGGACAGGACGTAGCTCGCAAGAAAGACTTGCCTGTAAGTCACGACGACCTCCCAAGCATTGGCTAGTTTCTCACATGGACAGGTGTCTGAGCCAACTATCCGACTGTAAATATATTTAATTAGTCAGGACCTAGTCGACTA
>BLSH010255450.1:587622-606418 GCA_018402905.1 Glandirana rugosa
TCCGTTTTTGGCCCCCTACAGGGGGTAATTTGTGTACATTGATCTTTTGATATAAATAGGAGATACTGGCAGGAGGGGGAATACCCTAGATGACGGCCCTTCGAGCCGAAACGCGTCGGTTTCCTCCATCTCCTGCCTTTTATGAGCTCTCTAATGTTTGTATACATGTGAGTATATTTTAACCCGACTTCTGTAATAAACCTTTTTCAAAACGGTATTACACGATTGGGTGTTCCTTTTTTCCACTTATGCACATCGGTTTCTGAGACACCGGAAGTTTTGAAGTGATACCTGGAGTTTTCTTCTGGAACCTCCCTCTCCCCTGTGCATGGATCAGGTGTGACAGACCACCAGGACCCGGGACCATTCCCCCCACAACATCAGAGGTCGTATCAGGACGGATTCCTCCCCATACCTGACACCAGCGGATGTGACGACCCATAATCGTGGATGACCATTATTAAACACCGCGCATATTTTACCATCATCTGGTAAGCCTCCACCCATTGTTTTACATCAAGATTTACTGAATACATATAAGAATATGTGATATCTATGCTTCAAGTGGAGAACTGTCATTTTTTTACCTCAATATCGGCGCTGCATATATTTTACTATTTATTCTGTTGGACAATTTTAGATCTATTGTTTTATGCGTGCTGCCCTTTTAAAGCTATTAGAACACGTTATTCAATATACTAAACATCATTATTTTATTTAAGTGAGCGCGGGTTGCTATCTGTTTTATACTGTTTCTACCCATATACCAGACAAAGCAACAGCTAGTCCTAAATTATTGCTTCTGACACCTAGAAAAAAACACCCTGACTACATCAGTGACTAATCAATAAGTCAATGGAGAAATTTCTTTCAGCGTCCCCATAAATCCTGAGGGTGGCCATTGGCTCACAATCCCTTGCTTTTTTTTAAACAAACAGTGATAAAGTAGGTGAACGTACATGGTGAATGCAACATGCATCTCTCCCATTATCTGATAAAGTAGGTATGATTTATTCTAGCTGGCTCTTCTTCTTTAATACAATTTCTAATTTTAGTGATCTAGTTGAATTTTGACCTCTAGATGCTGCTGGTGTCTGCGCTGGAGAAATATATTGTTATGCCGAGTGCACAGGGAAAACATCAATCTTGCCTGGGTGGTGTTTTTTTTTTTCTTTTTTTTTTTTGTTCTGCTTCATAATTTCACACCATAGATTGCAGAATCAGGCACCTTAGGGCAGATTTAATTTGGAACGAGTCTCCGATTTGACAAGAGAATTTTACTAGATACTTGACAATGAAAAGTCTTGTTTCTCCAGGCTATACTCAAACTTACCATTCCTCAGACTGAAGAAATTAAGCACAGTTATATTTGAATGCACACACATCCAAAACCGACACATACACAAATAAAGGCATTCAATGTACCCCCTCCCTCCCCTTTTCATCAATTGGGCTTCATGTTTGCATGTCACTTGATTAACAGCTGCAGTATTAATTCTCCTTTTTGGTTGTTTGACTCACAGCAAGAATCACGTTGAGAAACCGAGAAGCAATTAAATTGATTTTAATCTTTGTCAGAGAAGATAACATGTCTTTTTCTTTTTTTTTTTTATTTCGATAATTAAAGTTTCAGGAGGTATTATTTCTGGGTTTAAAAAAATGGTGTCTTAATGTAAAACAATCCTTATAATTATACACTTAATGGTTTTTAATGCGTTAATCATAGTTTTTTTTTTTTTTTAGTCAAATAGTATTTTATTACATAAAATATCATTTTGACTCAGAAACAAAAGAGAGCAGGGAATGTTGAAAGATTACAAGTCGTTAGCTGTTATCAGATATGGATTACTGAATATACATCATGCCAGCTGACTGATATGAATTTTGCCTTTGCAATTTTCTTTCCTCAATCTGTGTTTCCTCTGTCTGTGGGTAATACTATTTATATCTGAAGCTGTTGATCTTATGTTTAAGGAGCTGCCAGTGCCAAAGGTTGAATTTATTCATTTGCTGCAAGCATTACTTGTAAGGAGCTTTTTGTCTGATGCACAGTAGTTTGTAGGCTTAGTTTTGTAGAAGATTCAGATGTGAATGAAGATAAACATACAAAGACTTAATTAGAGCTTCAAAGCCTGTACAGAGGAAGTATGGAGGTTGCTATGGCCAACCTTTTCTTTTGAAAATACTAATTCTCTGGCTGTCAAGATGATCTGATGACTTCTGTATAGTCTAAGCCAGAATACAAATTCTGGGTCCATGTCTCAACCTAGTGAATTCAAGAACAACAAGGCAATTAGTGAGATCATCAGTGGAAGCCTCCATATTTTTCTTGGTAATATGAAGTATTTTTTTTACAATGCAGTGAAACACACCTTAGAAACAGTTTATATCTGTGCATTGTGGTTTGCAACAACACAAGTGTATTACACTGTGCTGCCTATGTAAGCTGGAATGGCATTTACATTTTTTTAAAAGTTGTGCCATTTAAAAGTTGGAGCTATTTGCCAAGTCCCTGATGATGGACAGCATCACTGGCCAACAGGAGTGTGTAGGGATGGGCAGCCTTTGAGTTGGTAGCTGTGACAGAGGGTCATGAGAAGCTGCAGGTATGGGCACCTCTAATCCGCTAGGTAAGTGGTCTCCAAACTGCCAGGCCAGATGAGGCCACTATTCCTCCCACTGGACACCAAAGATGAGGGACTATTCCTCGAGATGACACCAATGATGGGGCACTATTCCTCCCACTCACATTAATGATGAGGGGCAATTCCTCCTACTAACACCAATGATGAGGGAAATCCCTCCCACTGATACCAACAATCAGGCACTATTCTTTCCACTGACACCAAGATGGGGCACTATTCCCTCCATTTTCTGCTTGCAATGATCAAAGTCCGGCCCCCCTAAAGTCTGAGGGGCAGTGAACTGGCCATTTGTTTTTAAAAGTTTGGAGATCCCTGTTTTAGGTGCCTGCACTTCATACCTGCAGCATCGGTCACATACCTGGTTGGAGGCTGGAGTACTGAGAATGCTCCCCTTGCGTCTGAATGCAGAGCTCCCCTGAAGATGATACAGGAAATGCAGTGCCCAAAGAAGCACGGGTTACCAGCTGTGTTAGCCTTAAGAGCTGAGGACCTGATGACCAGATAATAGTAGGAACAAGCAGGATGCAGGGGCAGATAGCAGGTTACCAGAAATCTAAGATCAGAATACACAGAAGCACAGGAACACATGGGGGGGGGGGGGGCAATGAGCGTGATGCGGCCATGATGAGTGTTGGCAAAATTGCCAGTTCTTGTCTGGCCATTCTCCTGACAGAATTCATTTTTATTGATAACAGAGTGTCTTTAACCAAGAGTCAAAAAAATCCTTAAATAACAATAAATAACCTTACCTTAAAACCACTTCAGATCCTCGCTATAGCTGATTGACGGCTACAGCCCAGATCTACTTTGCCTGCGTGAGCGTGCCCGTGGGTCGGGCGGACTCGATGTCCGCCAAAGACCCACGATTGTCTAACAGAGAGCCAGAAATGTAAACATGGCGGTTTCCGTTCTGTGAGGGGGGACATGACAGATCTACTGATCCCTGTGTTCGGGATCAGTTAGATCTCTTATGTCCCTGCCAGCCCAGCCCCCAAACAGTTAGAACAAAGTGAGGGAACACAGTTAACCCCTTGATTGCCCCCTTAGTGTTAACCCCTTCCCTGCCAATGATATTTATACAGTAATCAGTGGCTATTTTTAGATCTGATCGCTGTATAAATGTCATTGGTCCCAAAAAAGTGTCAGAAATGTCTGACATGTCTGCCACAATGTCGCAGTCCTGATAAAAATCGCAGATCACCGCCATTACTAAAAAAAATAATAAAAACTCCATAAATCAATTCCCATAGTTTGCAGAGGCTATAACTTTTGCACAACCCAATCAATATACGCCTATTGCGATTTTTTTTTTTACCAAAAATATGTAGAAGAATATATATTGGCCTAAACTGATGAATACATTTTTTTTTTTTGGACATGTATTATAGAAAAATTAAAAAATATTGTTTTTTTCTCAAAATTTACGCCCTTTTTTTAATTATAGCGAAAAAAAATAAAAACTGCAGAGGTGATCAAATACCACCAAAAGAAAGCTTTATTTGTGGAAAAAAAAGGACATCAATTTTGCTTGGGTACAACGTCGCACAACCGAGCAATTGTCATTCAAAGAGTGACAGTGCTGAAAACTGAAAATTGGCCTGGGCGGGGGGTTAAGTGCCAAGTAAGCAAGTGGTTTTATAACGTTCCCTGCACATCTACGCAATATTCCAACATGCATTGAAAATTCCAGCAAAATATTTTCTGACTATAAATTCACACAGACTAATGACAAAGTAACTTTATTTAATATTAGGGAACACAGGATTTCCTTTTTTTTTTTTTTTGTTAAAATCACTAGAATTGTATTTTGGCGATTCACCCTGTTAGACATTTATTTTTCTTTTTAATCCAGGTGAAGTGTCATATCTTTTGAGCTTCCTTCCATTTATTGCTATTTATTGACTTTCCTAGAAGTTTGTTGTATTATTTATATACTTTCTTCTACAGCTGACAAAAGAACGCTTTGCAAACCCTTCAAAATAAAAACATCAGTAGAATTTAATATTATTACTGAAGATATCTATATAAGAACAGTTTTGCCTTATATTATTCTATTCTAGCACCAAAAAAGTATCCCTTCACTATTTAATTGTAAGGGTACCCATAGAAATGAGATGTTTGTTGTCCTGTTCTACAGATTTCAAAATGTTCACAAGATAGACAAATAGAAATGAGTTATTTTGGGTTCTGAGATCTAGGCACCAGACAGGTTCCCATCAGTGCTGATACTTATAGGGTTAAGCTAGTTTTAGGGGTTAAGTTAATTGTAGTTATAGTGTAGGTCTAGGGCATATTTATATTAGGGTTTGGATTAATGGTTTAAAAATGTTCCTCATCTATGTATTTGGGTGCGTTTTTCAATGTGCATTGTTATGTGTTGAAAGTACATGAAAATGCACATGAAATTTATTCTATGGGTCCCTCAATGCAAATGCAAATGCAAAAAAAAAAAACAGTTTGCATTGGTGCAATGCATGCATGTGATCTAGCTTAGTTGAAAACAGTGGCTAAACGTGTTGAAATGTGCTAAAACATTAAAACAAATATGCATGAATGGGGCCTAAGAGTTAAATGAAAGGATTAGGTTAAGTGTTAAGGTATCATTAAATATTAAGGGTTAAAATATATGTAAATTGAATTCCTAATATCTCATATCATTTTTAATTTGTTAATGTGATTTCAATCTTTTAAATCTGCAGCTTTAATCAAATATAACCTAGTGTTTCTGCAATCATTTAAAGAGGAACTGCAGTCTGCTCACATAATTTGTAATTAAAACATCTTTGTCGTTCTGAAGCTTCCCTCCAACCACTTTGCATATTATTTTATATATACTGCCAAATATGCTGCAGAAATCTCCCTCCACTGAGTCTGGCTGCATCCATTTTAACTGTGGGCAGCTGAAGCTGCTGCCTGTTCACTTCCTGGATTTACACAGACACACAGAGGCACACCCCCAGCTCTGCAGCTCTCGTTGGCCCTCTTATGACTTATCCCCATGCCTTCCTGGCAAACTCTCACGAGAGTGAGAGAGCGAGAGAGCTGTGCATGATGTCAAATGCCGAGGCTTTTTTTCGAGACAAGAAACAGGAAGTGGGCTGTATAAGGTGTTTACTGGCAGAAAAAAATATTTACTATTGAAAGTTAAAACAACAAGGGCAGAAGATTTAATAGATGGAAAGATGAAAAAATGACTGAAGTTCCACTTTAAGGACCTTGTTCAGGCACTTCCTGTTAAAGGGTGACCACTCTCTGCCTCTGTCTCCCCATTGTTCTCCTACGTTGTCACCCTGTCGCATGCGCTTCTTGCGGAGAATGTTAGGAGCTGTGTCGACACATTCGCAGACGCAGTCAACTGTTTTCACCATCAGGAAGTCCAGTGTTTTCGTTAGTGATCAAATGGACGATTCTCATTACTCAGGTAAGTGAGAACAATTGGAATATACTCCTTATCTGAATTGCTATAATGTGATATTATAGAATATTTTTGTAAACCCTGTATCTTCTTTTCAGAGGGGTTGGCATCATGCCTCATTGTGTACCGTTATATTAAGCAATTTTTTTTTTAGTGAAGTTGTTGGAAAATGACTTACACAGCGATCCTGCTAGTAACATCACATCCTGTTGCAGGCTGACAGCGCCAATCCACCACCTTGCGATTAGCAAGAGCACAATGTCCTTCAGTAGGCCATTGGGCTGGTAATCTGATAGGCAGCCTAATGGCCAAGTGAACAAATGTAAATGGCTGGCTGACAATGCTTCAACTAATTATGAGGCAGCGGCCTAACGTTGTCAGCTAGCAACAAGAAGTGCTAGTACTGGCTTGATCTTAATGTAAGAAACTTAGATACACATTTTCAAGCAAAGAAAAAAATCTGCTTAGTTCTCTTTGTTACGAGATGGGTTGCAAAGCTGTGTTTACCATAATTATTCTTGTCTAGAGGCAGATATACCATCAGTTGTACTAGATTTGAGCATGGGCCTGTCTTAACAAAAGCTTAAAGGTTTAGGAGTTTGGCTTCTCCATTGTATGTTAATGAGAACTGGATTTAGCCTTTCCCCAGCCCGGCTATTGGGACAGGTCAGGAATGCTTGCGGCTACCCATGACACCACCTCCTCAGAAATGTCTAAAATGTGAGAAATATATATATACATGTATATGTAAATACGGCGGATGCCCATTCTGTCAGGGGAAATGACACTGATCTACTGTTCCCAGCGATCAGGATCAGTTAGATCTGTCATTTCCCTGCCAGCCCAGCCCCCACACAGTTAGAACACACATAGGGAACACATTTAACCCCTTGATCGCCCCCTAGAGTTTAACCCCTATTTTTTAGCTCTGATCGCTGTATAAATGTCATTGGTCCTAAAAAATGTGTCAAAAGTGTCCAATTTGTCCACCGCAGTGTCACAGTCCCGATAAAAATCACAGATCACTGCCATTACTAGTAAAAAAAAATAAAAATAAAAATGCCATGAATCTATCCCCTATTTTGTAGACTCTATAACCTTTGCACAAACCAATCAATTTACGCTTGTTGGGATTTTTTTTACCAAAAATATGTAGAAGAATACATATCGGCCTAAACTGATAAAGAAATTTTTATATTATTTATAGCAAAAAGTAAAAAATATTGATTTTTTTTTCAAAATTGTTGCTCTTTTTTTGTTTATAGCACAAAAAATAAAAAATGCAGAAGTGATGAAATACCACCAAAAGAAAGCTCTATGTGTGGGAAAAAATAGGATGTCAATTTTGTTTGGGTACAATGTCGCTTGACCGGGCAATTGCCAATTAAAGCGACGCAGTGCAGTATCGCAAAAAGTGCTCTGGTCAGGAAGGGGGTAAATCCTTCTGGGCATGAAGTGGTTAAAGGAGAATTATCTAAAAAAAAAAAAAGATTGGTTAAACCCACAAAGTGTTTTTTTTTGTACAAATGAAGCAATGCAGACACTGAATGAAAGGTTTAGCCCTGAAAATTAAGTTTTGATAGATAAATAGTGTATTTTATATACAACTATACAGATCAGACCAAAATGAGGGACAAGTGAAGAGTAAAGAGGGACAGAGAACTTTTTCCAAATCAGGGAAAGTCCCTTGAAATCAGGGACATATGGGAGCTATGGGTATGTGAATGGGAACACATGAGAAACATATACAGGCGGTCCCCGGGTTACAAACAAGATAGGGACTGTAGGTTTGTTCATAAGTCAAATTTGTTTGTAAGTCGGAACAGGTACATTTTTAAGTGTAGCTTCAGCCAAAACAAATATTTTTAAGCTTTTTTGGATAGCATAGGGAAGGGTTAACACCCCTGTAATGTTTGTTTTGCTGTCTATGTTTCTGTTCATTTCACCTCACTTCCTGTCCCAATTATAATTGGATTTTGAAAATTTTGGGTTGTTGTGGAACCAAACCTTGGTGATAAAGCATCAGTGGAGACACCTTTTTCCCATAATTACTCTTACAGGAGTAAATTTTCCTTCCTATGGGGAGATTTCCTCTCACTTCCTGTTGTCTCCCTCCGTTTGTAAGTAGGAGTCGTTCATAAGTCGGATGTTAATAACTAGGGGACCGCCTGTATTGGGACATTCTCAAATTTGAATTTACAAAAGTGCAAATACATTTGCTTGCAACAGTTTAAGATAGTGTGCTTATTATCATACACAAAAATTCTTTAATAAGTTGGAAAAACTCTTTGTGACTTAGCACTGACTCTTCTCTTTTAAATAGAGAGAAAGGAAGAAAACGTTCCAGAGGTATTTCTCAGAATAGAAAAGGTCAGAAGGTTTTATGAAAAGAGTATAAAGCCCCTTTCGCACGAGCGGAGCCCGTTTTGACGGAATAATGCCCCAAGTGCTGTATAAAGGCTAGCAAAGGGCCGCAGTTTGGAGACTTCTGGTTTATACTTTATATGTTGAATTTTCCAGTAGTGTATTACCTGTTTTATAGAGTCTGTTCTTCACAGCTGTTTTTTTTTGTAGTTGGCCATTTTTGGGTAGTTACACCCACACCATATAATTGAAGAGTCAGTGAGTTATCTTGTTTATCCCTCCTTTGCTCTTAGGGCATTTTATTAACCTATTTTTTAAAGAAACTGTTTACATGTCCAAACATCCAGTGAATAGCCACTATTAGGAATAGATGGTCCCGGATGCAATTGATGCAATCTGAGCTGCTTTTTTTAAACCTGCCTGGAGATCTATTATGAAAAAAATTATACCCGGGGTTGAGATTTAAAGACAAAGTATAGTGGGGCTAGTGGATAATAGCTTCACGTAGGGCAGAGGTTAGAATAAAAGTTAGGTCTACAGTAGAAAGAAGTTGGGGTCAGGGCAGTGGGTTAAGATTAAGATTAAGAACATGGCTTCATGAATATGTGTTCAAGCAAACCTGACTGCTGATATAGGAAATGCAGATGTATTACTGACAATCAAGTGTTGACAGCCAAATATGTAAACTTACAGATTTGATGATTACAGATCTTGAGAAAGAGCAGATCTGAACTCAGCAAATTGGATCACTTCAACTCATACCTTTTTTTTTGTATGATTTATAAACATGTCAGAATATAGAGCATGACACTATGGTTGTTTATGCCGGCAATCAATATCTATGAATACCAGTGAAAATATTTTCCCATATTTAAATGACTTGGGGATTGACTAACACATGCACTTAGTTATTTCAGGTAAGAAAAACAACAAAATAAAAAGTTGATGTGGTGATTCAGTTGCATTCAAGTAACATGAAGAATAATAGACAGAAAAATATATACCTTGTCTGTCAGTAGTATTTTGATGGATCTTTATGTGCTTTCCAAGTTGCAGCGGGATTAGTTATTTGCTGAATTTAAAAGATGTCAGTATGTGCTTCTCGGCATTTAAAATGTTGTTCTGGAATAGAGAAGCGCATGGAGCAGGCAGCAGGGACACATAGAAGAGGATAATTTATGCTCTCGGTTGATAAGAGTAACTGATTTCTGACACCGTTCACCATATCTAAAAATACAGTTTAGGTTTTCCAAATGCCTTCTGAGAAAAACAGCATTGAGCTGTGTGCAATACCTTGCACTAAAACCAATTTTAAGCTGTATCTCACCATCGGTGTTAAGATTCATAACAAGAATACATGTAGGACTACCTTGCCAAACTTTATTTTCTTGCCGCAAGCAGGTTTGTATGGATTGAGCTTTTGTTCACAACATGGGAGATGGCAAGCATGGCTTTTATATTAGCAAAATACATTTGGTAGTATAGTAGCAATTTATGATCCATAAGACAAAATAATAAAGCAGAACTCTGCCCAAAAATAACAAGTTTCCCACTCAGTCCTAGCTATTGTTTTTGTTAAATTCTCTAAGAATCATTTATTTAAATGTACTGACCCTCAATGGTGTCTTTTCTGGAGATTGGTTATCGCTAGCTACTTACCTGTTGTGACATCATGGCATTTTCCCTTTACGGTTAGAAGATCCTGTGATGAGCCCCATTGGACCTTGTAATTCATTTACACTTGTCTATAAAGAAGTGACTTGAGCACTGCAAGAAGGAGCCTCACACACTACAAACCAATAGAAAGAAGAATAGGGATCCAATATGTTAGGTGACCATAATTTTTGGGTAAGAAATGAAAATGTTAGCTATGATTTTTAAATAATGTAAACTATAGATTAGCTAGAGGTAGGTGGAGAATTTGAAAGACAAATTCTTTTTGTTGTTGGAATACATTTATGTATTTTTGTACACACATATTCTAAAGCCAGTAGATGGCATTGTTTATAAGTTTGTGGCTGCACCTATGGTTAAACTCTATGCCTTTTCTATATAATAAGGTTCCTGTTTCCTGTCTGCAGTTAAGCAGCAAATAAGTTCATGTGGATTGTGTCATGTCTCTTCTGTAGGGTTATATACAGAATTTCTAACATTTGTCCAATGACTGGAGTTCAGTTTTACAGAATAGATGTGCTGTGAAAATGAAACCCAACCTGTGTTGGCAGGTATACGCTGGCTGTCAAGTAATATATTGGTATCTAGTCCACAATGCAAGCAGTACACAATATAATAGTGGGGGAGATTTTCTAAAGCTGGTGCACTTAGAATCTGATACAGCTGTGCATAGTAACCAATCTGCTTCTAACTCCAGCTTGTTCAGTTAACCACTTGCCGACGGCTGATCGGCAAATGACGGTGACAAAGTGGCTCTGTAACGCGGATCCCCGTCATATGACGGCGGGCGCAAGATCGAGCCTAGTGAGCGCGCGCTCGCCGCCGGAGGCGCGCCCGCGCGCTCACTGTGTCCGGGGAGGGCCAGGGAGCGGGTGCAGCGGAGTCGATCTCCGCCGGCCACCCGCGATGCCCCCCCGGAGTGAAAGAACGGAGGTCCGTGTAAGTAAACACGGACCTCCGTTCTGTGAAGGGCTGTGATCACAGCCTTCCTCTACATGGAAGGTGTGATCGCTTCCCTTCCCCAGCTAGGGCAGTCCCCCCACAGTTAGAACACGCCCAGGGAACACTGTTAACCCTTAGAGCGCCCCCTGCAGGTTAACCCCTTCACTGCCAATAGCATTTACACAGTAATCAGTGCATTTTTATAGCACTGATCGCTGTATAAATGCCAATGGTCCCAAAAAAGTGTCAAAATGGTCCGACATGTCCGCTGAAATATCGCAGAGCCGCTAAAAATCGCAGATCGACGCCATTACTAGTAAAAAATAAAAAATAAATAAAAACCCCAAAAATTAATTCTCATCATCCGTAAACACGACCACTTTTGCGCAAACCAATCAATAAACGCCGATTGCGATTTTTTTTATCACAAATATGAGGAAGATCGGCCAAAAACAGTTAAAAAAAAATGTTTTTTTATATTTTTTTTTTGGATTTGTATTTTAGCAAAAAGTAAGAAATTTGGGTTTTTTTGCAAAATTGTTGCCCTTCTTTTGTTTATAGCGGCGATCAGAAATGACGCAGAGGTGATCAAATACCACCAAAAGAAAGCTCTGTTTGTGGGAAAAAAAGGACGCAAATTTCGTTTGGGTACAATGTCGCATGACCGCTCAATTGTCAGTTAAAGCGACGCAGCGCAGAATCGCAAAAAGGGCTCCGGTCCTAAAGCTGGAAATCCTTCCGGGGCTGAAGTGGTTAAAGGGTAACTCCACTTTCACGGGAAAAAAATAGCAAACAAAGAAAAAATAATATAGCGTATACAATTGTGACACAAGTGATATTGTAATTGAATGTTACTAACCACCTCAATACTGGGCACTTTCACCCCTTTCCTGCCCACGCCATTTTTTAGCTTTCAGCGTTGTCGCACTTTGAATGACAATTGCGCGGTCATGCAACACTGTACCCAAATTAATTTTATTTATCTTTCTCTTTGTGAAAATAGAGCTTTCTTTTGGTGGTATTTAATCACTGCGGGGATTTTTATTTTTTACTAAAAAAAAAATAAAGACTGAAAATGTTGAAAAAAAATAAAGTTTTTCTTATTTTCTGTCAGTAAATTTTGTAAATAAGTGATGGTGTGTGCTGATGAGGCTGCACTGATGGGCACTGATAGGCTGCACTGATGGGCACTGATGAGGTGTCAATAATGGGCACTGATGAGGCGGCACTTATGGGCACCTGTTAGGGGGACACTAATGAGGAGGCACTAATATGCTGCAATGATGGGCACTGATAGGTGGCACTAATATGTGGCACTGGTGGGCACTGATAAGTGGCACTGGTGGGCACTGATAGGTGGCACTGGTGGGCACTGATAGGTGGCAGTGGTGGGCACTGATGGGCAGCACCGGTGGGCACTGATAGGCGGCACAGATAAACAGCACCAATGAGCAGCACTGTTGGACACTGATGGGCAGCACTGTTGGGCACTGATGGAAGACATTGATGGGCGGCACTGATGGGAGGCACTGACTAGAATCACTTATGGGCACTTAATGGTGGCACTGATCAGCACTGCTCGCCACACATTCTGTCAGTGTGAGGCGAGGAGAGCCGATTCACGGCACTTCCTTGTTTACATGTGACCGGCAGTGATTGGACACAGCCGATCACATGTTTAAAGAGCCCCGGCTGCAGCTCTTTACAGAGATCGGGATCGCCCTGTGTCCTAGCAACATGGTGCGGCCACGATCACCGTATTGCGCACCCCCCACGGGAGCGCAATAGAGGCCATTCTGGGGCGCCATCATATGACATCCTCCCAGAACAAGAGCCGCACCGCCCCTCAGTCATTTGACGCTGGACAGGTGGCAATCTGTTAAAAATTACCTTTCCTTTTTCAATCTGCAGCCACTGTAATTTGCAGAAAATTCAATGCAATATGGCTACCTGGAGTTCTGTACACGGAATGTGTACTGAACACACCCCAGAAACATAATTTCCTGCTTGTGTGATTGGCTCACTGATTTTCCCAGAAATCTGCACTAAGATGCAAGTCAGATTTCAGGAATCCTCTGGAACAAAAATGTAATTTTTGGTGAGATACTCCCAAAAGGAATATGTCTAAAGGGATGCAGGCCAGCAGCTTTCCTCATTAGAGCCCTGCAGGTGCCACAGCTGATAATTATGAAACCACTCCCATTGGATTAATTTTCCCACATGGGTCTAGAGAAACACACAGGGATTTCTTCAGAATAACAAAAGGTAGGAATCTGCAACAACGATTGTTATAATCCTTGCAATGTACATAGATTACCCAGAAGGGAATGTTTTTTTCTCAACAAAAGTGGAGTTACGCTTTAAGCTTTGGTGATAAAACCTGGAAGCAGAGTTGCACCAGATTTTGCACTCTCTCATTTTAGTAAAATACCCCCAGTGTTTACAACACTTCATGATGGTGTTCTATGAAACATTTTTATTCTGCCAAGAAGGGATTGGTCTTTAATTTGTCAATGTCCTCCGTGAATGTGTCCACAAGAGATAACCCTTTTTTTTTCCTTTGAGTACAAACACTTGAATAATATTCTAGCAGAATGGAACCAAGAGAGGGAGATGAATTTTTGAAAGTATATGGAGAAATCAGAGGAAGTGATAAATATTGTTAGCCACACCAGCATTGGTCTTGTTGCATTATGGGAGCATACCTGAAAAAAGACAAACCTGTATTACCTTTGTGGGGAAATTGCTAGTAAAATAATTAATCTAACTTTTGAGCTAATAAAACCAGGTACAGGCAAATATGACTGAAAATCATAGCAAAGCTACTTGAGCTAGTTAGTTCATCCCTGGTGATAGAATTTAAAAGAGGAAGTGTATATTAAAACGTATGTATATGGGACTTATATCCTCTAATATAATATATAGTCAGATAATTCTAAAGATCCAAAAGCTCACAGATGCAAGCTGAACAGTAGAAACAATTTGACTGAAAGTCTCCCCCAGCTCATGTTAATATTCACTATGAGCTTGCATGTGAGCTGCTGAGAACCTTGTATTCATTCCTTTAATAAGAAGGGAGAAAAGAGGCCTAATGTATTCTTTTTGCATCAGTGGAACTCCCCTGAGGTCACCAGTTTTTATCTGGAATAGTTGTTAGTACCCTGTAAAAGGCTCTGTTGTTGACTGAATGTGTCAAAATAAAGCGTCAGACATTAGGGCCCTGATGTCTTTGGGTATCTTATTTATTACAGGCATTTATATACTGTAGCACTGACAAGTAATGCTGGGCTTTACATGAGTTACTCCCACTATATGACCTATATATATGTTGGTTGCATTGCATAAATCACAAAGTTATAACAACATATGGGATCTGAAGACAGGGGCATTATATACACTTTTTGATGTACAAATGAACTGACACGTCATTAGCTGTTTTTATGTCTATCCATTTTTTTTTAACAGATTTGTACTGAAAAAATTTTTGTAAAGATCTTTTTATAACAAGCTTCTTGTGCAGTTATTGGGGTTATGCAGCCTTAAAGTCCCATTATTAGTTTTTGTTATGGTTTATTAATGCTTCAATGGATGTGGTGCTATGTGTTAGAAATATGATCCAAGGGTAGGTGATAACAGAGCTTTATATACAGTGGGTACGGAAAGTATTCAGATCCCCTTACATTTTTCACACTTTGTTATATTGCAGCCATTTGCTAAAATCACTTAAGTTCATTTATTTTCCTCATTATTGTACACACAGCACCCCATATTGACAGAAAAACACAGAATTGTTGACATTTTTGCATATTTATTAAAAAAGAAAAACTGAAATATCACATGGCCTAAGTATTCAGGCCCTTTGCTGTGACACTCATATATTTTACTGCTGTCCATTTCTTCTGATCATCCTTGAGATGGTTCTACACCTTCATTTGAGTCTAGCTGTGTCTGATTATACTGATTGGACTTGATTAGGAAAGCCAAACACCTGTCTATATAAGACCTTACAGCTCACAGTGCATGTCAGAGCAAATGAGAATCATGAGCTCAAAGGAACTGCCTTAAGAGCTCAGAGACAGAATTGTGGCAAGGCACAGATCTGGCCAAGGTTAAAAAAAAATTTCTGCTGCACTTAAGGTTCCTAAGAGCACAGTGGCCTCCATAATCCTTAAATTGAAGACGTTTGGGATGACCAGAACCCTTTCTAGTAGAGTTGATCGAACCCCCGGATGTTCGGGTTCGGTGGGTTCAGCCAAACTTCGGGAAAAAGTCTGGGTTCGGCACAGAACTCGACCCGAACTTTATCCCGGACCCTGAACCCCATTGAAGTCAATGGGGACCCGAACTTTTCAGCACAAAAATGCCTGTAAAAAAGTCCTGGCAAGTGCTGCAAAGGAAGTAAAATGGGGGTAAGAGTAGGGCAAGTGCCCTACAAAAAAATGGGGATAGGGAAAATAAATTAAAATCAAATTAAAAAAAAGGGAAGGGGGCTGGATGTGGAGTAGCAGCCTAGAGGTTGACTAGGCCGTGACCGTGGCAGTGTAGGTGGAAGTGGCGGTGGTGGAGGAGTAGGAGGAGGTAGCCATAACTGTTTTTTTTTTTTATAAATGGGGTAGCCCCCAAAATATTGAGGCATATTCAAAAAACAAGTATACAAATGGCTGTGTAAGTCCGGTCGAAATGTCTATTCTGCACAAGATACAGACAAGTCTTGTGGGATCCATGCCTGGTTCATTTTAATAAACGTTAGCTTGCCCACATTGGCTGTGGACAGGCGGCTGCGCTTGTCTGTGATAACGCCCCTGCCGTGCTAAACACATGTTCAGACAATACACTGGCTGCAGGGCAGGCCAGCACCTCCAAGGCATAAACGGCAAGCTCAGACCATGTGGCCAATTTGGAGACCCAGAAATTGAATGGGGCAGACCCATCAGTCAGTACGTGTAGGCGTATGCACACATACTCTTCCACCATGTTGCTTGAAATGCTGCCTCTTGCTAAGACGTTGTCTATCGGCTGGTGGTGCTGTTTGTTGTGGCGGGCTGCTGACAAAGCTTTGCCACATTTCAGCCATGCTAACCCTGCCTTCTGAGGTGCTGGCGGTGACACAGCTGTGTTGGCGGCCTCTTCCTCCTCCTCCTCCTCTGCCTTCGCCTTGTGCTTCCACTGAGCCCCCGGTGTCATTTCGGAATGCCCTTAGCAGCGCCTCTACCAGCATGCGCTTGTAGTCGCGCATCTTCCTCTCATGCTCCAGTGAGGGAATTAAGGACGGCACGTTGTCCTTGTAACGGGGATCCAGCAGGGTGGCCACCCAGTAATCGGCACACGTTACAATGTGGGAAACTCGGTTGTCGTTGCGCAGGCACTGCAGCATGTAGTCGGCCATGTGTGCCAGGCTGCCCAGAGGCAAAGACAAGCTGTCCCCTGTGGGAGGTATATCATCTGTGTCCTCCGTATCCCCCCAGCCATGCTCCAGTGATGCCCACGAGCTGCGTTGGGTGCCACCCTGCTGTGGTTCTTCCTCCTCCTCATGATCTTCCTTGTCCTCCTCATCCTCCAGAACTGTGCCCTGGCTTGAATATTTTTGACCTGGCCTATGCTGGTGCAGGAACCCACCCTCCGAGCCACTTGCGAATGACTGGCCTGATAACCGTGGAAATGACCCCTCTTCCTCCTCCTCCTCATCCTCCTGTGCCACATCCTCTTCCATCATGGCCCAAAGTGTTTTTTCAAGGAGACATAGAAGTGGGATAGTAACGCTGAGAACAGCGTCATCGGCACTGGCCATGTTGGTGGAGTACTCAAAACACCGCAATACGCTACACAGGTCTCGCATGGAGGCCCACTCGTTGGTGGTGAAGTGGTGCTGTTCCGCAGAGCGACTGACCTGTGCGTGCTGCAGCTGAAACTCCACTATTGCCTGCTGCTGCTTGCACAGTGTCTCCAGCATGTGCGAGGTGGAGTTCCACCTTGTGGGCACGTCGCATATGAGGCGGCGAGCGGGAAGGCCGAAGTTCCGCTGCAGCACAGACAGGCGAGCAGCAGCAGGGTGAGAACACCGAAAGTGCACACAGATGGCCCGCACTTTCTGCAGCAGCTCTTTTTTTTAGAAAATTTTGTACCACCAAATTCAGCACATGCGCCAGGCAAGGGATGTGCGTCAAACGGGCTAGGCCCAGAGCCGCTATGAGATTTCGCCCATTGTCGCACACCACCAGGCCGGGCTTGAGGCTAAGTGGCAACAACCACTCATTGGTCTGTTGTTCAATGCCCGTCCACAGCTCCTGCGCAGTGTGGGGTTTATCCCCCAAACATATCAGTTTTAAAACAGCCTGCTGTCGTTTCCCCCTGGATGTGCTGATGTTGGTGGTGAAGGTGTTACGCTGAGCGGATGAGGAGGTGGTCGAGGAGGAGGAAGCGCAGTAGGAGGAGGAGGCAACAGGAGGCAAAGAGAAATGCCCTGCAATCCTCGGTGGTGGAAGGACATGTGCCAAATGGCTAGCCAGCTCAGGCCCGCCCGCCACTACATTTGCCCAGTGTGCAGTTAGCGAGATATAGCGTCCCTGTCCTTGCTTACTGGTCCAGGTATCAGTGGTTATGTGGACCTTGCCACAGATGGCGTTGCACAGGGCACACTTGATCTTGTCCCCGACTTGTTTGTGCAGGGAAGGGATGGCTCGCCTGGAAAAGTAGTGGCGGCTGGGAACCACGTACTGTGGGACAGCCATCAGGTTTTTAAAACTGTCCGTGTCCACCAAACGGAATGACAGCATTTCAAAGGCCAGGAATTTTAAAATGCTGGCATTCAGGGCAAGGGATCGCGGGTGGGTAGGGGGGTACTTTCTCTTGCTCTCCAGTGTTTGGGAGATGGAGAGCTGTAAGCTTCCATGGGACCATGGTGTGGAAATGCTTGGGGACGGTGGCGGACATGGTGGCATTGCTGTCATATCGTCTGTTTGCTGGGTGGCAGGTGACACTGTCATGGTAGAGGTGGAGGAAGAGGCCGAGGTAGCAGCAGAAGAGTAAGCAGGAGGAGGCCGAGACTTTTCTTCGATTTTGAGGTAATTATTCCAATGCAGCTTGTGCCTTGAATTTAGATGCCTGATCATGCAGGTTGTGGTCAGGTTTAGAACATTTATGCCCCGGCTCAGGCTATCATTGCACAGCTTGCAAACCACTCGTGTCTTGTCGTCAGCACATTGTGTGAAGAACTGCCATGCGGGGGAACCCCTTTGAGCTGCCTTTGGTGTCCTAGGTCCCTGGGTACGGTGGGTAGTAGCAGGCATACTGTCTAGGGGACTCTTGCTCCGCTTTTGCAACCTGCTTCCTCTTTTGCTGTGCTGGTGCCTCTGTGTGACCACCACCTCTTCCTCCAAACTGCACATGTCACTTGCATGACCCTCAGTCCATGTGGGGTCTAGGACCTCATCATCCTCCTCCCCCAAACCTCCTTCTCCACCACCAGTGTGTCTCCGTGGTCGTGTCGTTTTCTCCTTCGTCCAACGTTTTCGCCTCGTTCTCAGGGGATCTGTCATACGGACGATGATGGGTGGCATGGGTCCCTGGATCCTGTGGTTTCCGTCGAGTTTCCCCAAGGGGGCGTACCGTCAAGAAGTGTGTTACACGACTGCTGTTCTGTGCTCACCAAACGTTCGACACGTTACTATCGGACTCGGCCCCGTATTTACAAGATTTGGACTGGTGTTGGACGTACTAGTCCGTAGATTTAAGTTCCGTGTTCGACGTAACCTTATTA
>BLSH010255450.1:624837-646365 GCA_018402905.1 Glandirana rugosa
GAAAACTAAAATGTGCATACCGCTACATAATATAAAACAAGTGTAAAATATAATAGAATGGGATTGTGTTTAGGCTTGCTCTCTGTCACATTTGTCTTGATGAAAACCCATTGTGGTTCTGAAACATTACATTGTCCTGTGACTTATGTGATTTTGCACAATAAATATCAGAAATATAGAAATCCAGGAATCTGAGTCATCAAAACAATAAGGATTGCAGGAGCAGATATTGAGGAATTGGCAGCTGCTTGTCCAGAATCAATAGTTGTAAAAACATGTATGGTAGCTTGTTTCTCTTGTGTCTATAGAAATGTCAAGCTGTTTGTTAAAGTATAAGTGTAACAAGAGTCAAGATGACATGTTTAGTCATTTCAAAAGTCATTTTTAATCATTTTAAAACTGAAGCTTTCATTAAAATAATATGTAGTGCCACATTGTGCCATGGAAATCCTTGTTTGGACCCTTCCTGTTTAAGGGTGACAACACTCTGTCCTTACCTCCAAATGGTGCCGCTGTCATGCAAACTTCAGATGAACACTACAAGTGACTGCTTGAACACAAGTTATGCAGACATGGTCCACTGTTGTCACCATCAGATAATCTGCCCTAAAAAAATGCCATGCAGCCCTGTATTCCAATGATGTAAAAAAAGACGAAACATGTATTTAAAGTGAAATCAAATTTTTTTTTTTCATATTCCGTGCTTTAGCAAACTAAATTTTATTCAGTTAGGGTTTACATCTACTTTAAATGGTTTTGGTTTAAGCTTTACAAATGTACACTTTGATGTAAAAAAAGTATTTTTCATTTTCCGTTGCTGATTATCCCTTATGCAATATTTATTATTGTATATTTTTAATATTCCAGATGCTTTTATGGAAATAGATAACGGCACACCTGCATTTTCACATCATTAAAATGTTAAGTGTAAACCAAACTGTGTAAATTATACTCCTCTTAATGTATTAGACATCTTTCAGAGCACCTGCAGTGAGGAACAGTAATGTGTTTAAGGGCAGAACTACAGGAAATATTTTTTTAGATTTATCAAGCCACTTTAACTAGAAACTGCAAATCTTGTAAAGAACTGGCTAAACATATGTTCCAAATGATTGTTCCTAAGCTGGCAACTCATAGTAAGAATTTACTGAGGTAGTCTAATGGTTAACAGAATTTTTCTGCCTTTGATCAATGACTGATAAATCTTGGAGGTAGAATGAGGACAATTGTTTTGCTTGGTGTCTATTAAAGGTTCTTGCGGTAAAAGCCAAGTAAGCTATTACAACTCTGTAGTGTATTAATACTTTTATTAAAAAGAAAAGCCGCAATACAACTACACAAAACACAATTCATATCATTCACTATCAAGCTGACTATCTTCCTAGCAAATAAGCCTGTAAAATATGAGATGGAATCTTTTTCATGGTTCTTTACTCAGAGTCCAACTCAAAACTTCTGATTTCTCCAAAGTCTCCAAAACAACTCTTGCTTCTTTGTCTTCAAGTATAACTCTCTCCTTTGTCTGTCCACATGTCTGTTTCAGTAGTCTTAATCCCCTCCCCCATACTTCCTATACATCACATCCTGTAAAGAGCTTCCTCTACTGAGCTCATAAACTAGTCTTACTGGTTCATTTGCATATCAATAGGGGAGGCGTAGCTTCTAAAGCAGCACATAGTCTTAAAATCCAATAATTAAATATCTATGCTATAAAATCACACAACATCCATAGCAACACAACGAAAATTTAGGGTTATTTTTTTGATAAAAGGTCTCTCCTTCATGACTTTACCCAGGATTCAAATAAGAGGTATGTGTTTGTCACCTATAGCTGCAAACCTATTAACCGATATATAAAAAGAAACATACACCTATGCCTATCCCTATACCTATCCTCTTGGAGCTTTTTCCCTCTCCTTCTGTTTCCCTTTCCTTGTGGCCTATTGCCCGGTGGATAGAGGTGTGTTTGCCAGTTTGAATGCCATTTTAAAAAGTGTTTCCAATATTGTTGTAATACCATATTTGCTGTTAAAAACATTTACCCCTGTATTACTCCTGTAGAAGCATGCGACTTGACTCGGGAAATGCATTGAGATGTTCCTCTGTTGACTAAGTTGATAAGTGTTGTCATAGTATACAGCGGGTAAAATAAATATTGAACACATCACCATTTTTCTAGGTAAATATATTTCTAAAGGTGCCATTGAGATGAAATGTTCACCACCTGCTAATAACAACCCATGCAATCCATAAATACAAAGAAACCAAAACAAATACGTTCAGAAATTAAGTTATATGTAATAAAAAGGAATGACACAGGGAAAAAGTATTGAACACATGAAGAAAGGGAGGTGCAAAAAGGCATGGAAAACCAAGACACAAACTGAAATCTATCAGTACAGGCGGTTTGTTCTTAAGTCGAATTTGTTTGTAAGTCGGAACAGGTACATTTTTTAAGGGTAGCTTCAGCCAAAAAAAATATTTTTAAGCTTTTTGGATAGCATAGGGAAAGGTTATCACCCCTGTAATGTTTGCTTTGCTATCTATGTTTCTGTTCAGAAGATTTCACCTCACTTCCTGTCCCAATGATAATTGGATTTTGAAAATTTTGAGTTGTTGGGGATACAAACCTTGCTGATAAAGCATCAGTGGAGACACCTTTTTCCCATAATAACTCTTACAGGAGTGGATTACCCTTCCTAGGGGGAGATTTCCTTTCACTTCCTGTTGTCTCCGTTTGTAAGTAGGGGTCATTCGTAAGTCGAATGTCTGTAATTAGGGGACCACTTGTAATTAGAAAGCAATCCTGCTCCTTGTCAGTGCAAATTAATATCAGCTGGTTCAGTCTTGACTAATAGCCTATAAAAAGGTGTCTTTTGACCTGGCATAGTGCCTTATTTAATTGCTACTGGGGTATCCTGAACACCACGCTCATGGAGGCCAGCATCAAGGTGATTACGAGGTGGTATCTTACCCCGACTAAGCTTGCCTCCATCTACATCTCTGCAGATCCCAAATGCTTTAGAGGTTGTTCCCTTTTAGGCACAATGCCTCATATCTGGTGGGAATGTCCAAGGATACGCCAATTTTGGGGGAAAATCTTTAACCTTATTGATAGGTTAACTAATAACCAGGTCCCCAGATCCCCAGAGATCGCTCTTCTTAATGCTCACATACCGAATTTATCAAAACCCAGTAGGAACTTAGTACAATTCATTCTGCTAGGAGCTAAAATGACCTTAGCGAAATCTTGGAAAAAGCCAAAGATCTCCCTAGCCGCAATTTCACGAAAAATCTCTTGGATCATGTCACAAGAGCAGCTGACTAGCATTCTGTCAGACACAACTAGGAGGTTTGAGGCTATCTGGGAGCCCTGGGCAACACACATGGGCATCTCCTTTACTCCAGGCTCTCCTTGGACAACGGATTCGGCTTAGTAGTTTTAAATTTGGGTGTTTCTCTTCTCTCCTTCTTCTTTGATCCCCTTATCTCTATATTCTCTTTCCCCCTTCCTTCACTTCTTAGTACTTTACCCATGATGTTACTTGCCTGAATTGATCCACGTTTCTCTAACTCTGTTGGAAAAGTTACATGCTTTACCTGTAGCTCTCATTTCTTATTATCTACATGCGATTTTTGCAGATTTGAGAGTTAATCCGATGCGTTGGACACCTTTGGGAGGACGATACTTCCACGTACCCAACACAGCAAGTTCCCGCTCTGGGGTGTTGGGGCGTCGGAAAGTAACACCTCCCACCCAGGCTTACCTGGAGGATAGTCCCAAGACCATTCTATACTTCATGTTTTCTTGTTACATTGGATTTAAGTGTCTGAAATTGTAACCTTCCTACTATGCATTCTCCACACATTTGCTCAATTATGTCAAGTAACTAACTCAGCGCTTTTATCTTACCTTTACTTGTTTTGTTGAAAATTCCAATAAAAATCTTTGAAAGAAAAAGGTGTCTTTTTACCAAGGTTTCCCACAATGAATATTTCATGATGGGTATTGGGTAAAAGCAAACCTTATTGTTGCAAAACATACTGATGGCATTGGTTACAGAAGGATTTAGAAACTTCCAAATGTTCCAGTATGCACTGTTGGGGCCATAATCCAGAAGTGGAAAGAACATTGTTTCACCATAAACTGGCCACAACCAGGTGCTCCTCACAATATTTCTGACAGAGGAGTTGTCCAAGAGCCAAGGACCACTTGTTGAGAGCTTCAGAAAGACCTGGAATTAGCAGGTACAATTGTTTAAAAGAAAACAATAAGTAACGCACTCAACTGCCATGGCCTGTATTCACGCTCACCCCGAAGACTCCATTGCTGAAAAAAAAAGCATGTTGAAGCTCATTTAAAGTTTGCTGCACAACATTTAGACAAGCCTGTAAAATACTGGGAGAATATACAGTAGTCTGGTCAGATGAGACCAAAATTAAACTCTGGATGCCATAAAACACCCCATGTTTGGAGGTCAAATGGCTCTGCACATCACCCCAAAAACACCATACCAACAGTGAAATTTAGAGGTGGGAACATTGTGGTGTGGGGGTGTTTTTCAGCATATAGTACTGGCAAACTTCATATCATTGAAGGAAACATGAATGAAAAAATGTACCAAGACATGCTTGATAAAAATCTGCTGCCATCTACCAGGATGATGAAGATAAAATGAGGGTGGATATTTCAGCAAAACAATGATCCCAAACACAAGGCCAAGGAGACTCTCCACTGGTTTTAACGAAAGAAACGAAAGCTGGTAGAATGGCTAGCCAATCACCTGCCTTGAATCCAATAGAAAATCTATGGAAAGAACTAAAGATCAGAGTTCATAGAAGAGGCCCATGGAACCTTCAAGATTTGAAGACTGTTTGTGTGGAAGAATGGGCCAAAATTAATCCGGAGCAATGCAATGCGACTAGTTTCTCCATACAGGAGGCATCTTGAAGCTGTCATTGCCAACAAAGGCTTTTGTATGAAGTATTAAATACATTTCAGTTAGCATGTTCCATAGATTTTCCCATATGATTCCCTTTTAATGCACATAGCTAACTGTGGTAGCACCGTGAGGAGAGATCATTTTTGAAAGTTCTGGATCTAACAAAGAAGTAATGTTAACTACACATTATATGAACTTCTAATTAACAAATTGAACCAACACTATTAGGTTACGGGACAAGGATTGCTAAATCTTATGGGTAAACTACAAATATCATGTACAATCACAAAACCACCATAAAGGTAAAATTGTAAGAACACCTCACACACCTTACAGTACATGTAAACCCCTACACGTATTACACATACAAACAGTTACAAATCAAACCCACCAATTGTAGTATCCAGCTGAAGCTCAAACTGGGCCCTTTAATTGGTATGCCTTGGGTCATAAAAGATATATGTATAGCACATACTAAATAAATAGTGCATAAATCACAACCTAATCACACGTGGGACAACATGAAATACTCAAATAAAAACATGATTATATGTGAATACTTAACTGTGAAAAATAAATTAAATGAATAACAGAAAGCATCACCCCGCATTTACCCATCTGCATGATATGTGCTTTGAAAAAACATACATAGCAAAAAAACAAAAACAAAACAAACATCCTCACTGGTAAAAACTAATGACCAGCAAAAAAATAATCCTAAATAACATAAAACAGGCAGGCTCTGTGTTACAAACAAGATAGGTTCTATAACTGTCTTCTTAAGTTGAATTTGTTTGTAAATTGCAACAGGTACAGATTGGGAGACCTTGGGGGCCATTCAACTGGCCCACGACGACCAATCCAGTTGAATGGCCCCCAAGGTCTCCCGATCTGACCCCCTTAGACTTATATCTTTGGGGTCATCTGAAGGCAATTGTCTATGCTGTGAAGATAGGAGATGTGCAGCACCTGAAACTACGGATACGTTAAGCCTGTGCTAGCATTTCTCCTGCGGTGTTGCTATCAGTGTGTGAAGAGTGGGAGAAGAGGGTTGCATTGACAATCCAACACAATGGGCAGCACATTGAACACATTTTAGAAGTGGTCAGAAACTTGTAAATAACTCATGAAAGAATAAAGTTACGTTAAAACCAAGCACACCATTGTTTTTCTTGTGAAATTCCCAATAAGTTTGATGTGTCACATGACTCTCTTCCTATTGAAAAAACAAACGTTGGATTCAAATTGGCCAACTTCAAAATGGCCGCAATGGTCACCACCCATCTTGAAAAGTTTCCCCCCTCACATATACTAATGTGCCACAAACAGGAAGTTAATATCACCAACCATTCCCATTTTATTAAGGTGTATCCACATAAATGGCCCACCCTGTATATTAGTTTATACATAATGTAGATATGAATATAACATTCACAATATGTACAGGTCAAAAAATTCAAAAGAAAATATATATGCTCACCACATAATTGTAGCCCCTTTTGTCCACTGCTCGCCCCCCCCCACACACAAAAAAGTTGTCACCACCGCAGGAGAGCACGAAGACAGGCATGCCAGAGTCACCTGTCCTGCTTGAGTGGGTACTGGACCGGAGTATCCAGGAGGGGAAGGTCAGATGGAATATGTCTTGCCTAGCTAGCTAGGGGAGGGAAACACTAGACCCCGGCACTACAGCCTTGAGACTCTGTCCAACGCAGAGAGACGAAGATCGATTTCCTAGAGGCAAATATAATAAAAGTACTGGGTAATTAAGGTAGGTCACTTAGGACAGTAATGCAATCAACATTGGTAATGACTTCATCATAGTCCAGAATAATGGCTAAATACTGCCCCAAGTACCATAAGAACAGCACACAGTATCTCTCACCAGCACTGATAGCTGGAGTGGCCAAAAATTTCCCATAGCACCACACACACTCAAAAAGATTAGAAAAGGGCCTTGGGGGGATAATACAGTATCATATTCACAGCTGCTGCAACCACAAAGCTATGAGAGGCGCCATAGATGAAGCACATATTACAGCCTACCACCACAGTGTAAGACCATATAGGGTGCTAATACCTACCTAGCCGCCGAGGGCCGTCCAGCCTGCCTCTCAACGTCAGAGCCACCGCTCAGAGCCTGACGCTAGAATGCTGAATGGCCATCAAGTTATAGCACCAGTCCAGCCAGAAATGATGAGGCCGGCGCAGCCTCCTGACGTCCCTTACAGCTCAGGCGCCCACACCAGACATGGCCGCCACTGAGGAAGCTGCCCAAATGTGGGCAGTGCCATTATGGACGCCAGGTCCTCCCGCACTAAGATGGCAAAGCGCAGGGAAAAGGGAAGATGATGAGTCATCATCCCCGCAGTATTGCGGGCGGCCGAGTAACCACCCCATAGCAATATGCCTCCAGCAGGATGAAGCAGGTGGTGCCGGGAAAGGCGAGCAGCCACAAAGGGAATCACAGACAACAACGTTTTTAACCCCATCTACAATTGACGTAAAATGTTATTTACATCCAACAAACAGTTAATAAGCTGTATATGTTATCTAATGCATACAGTTTTTATGTATATAAATGTGCTATTTACTAAAGGCTCATAGCGAGTAGCAGTGATCATGGAAATATGATTGTCCCCTCACTTCCAAATCGTAGTCTAACTAGCCATCAAGAAACTAAGATCCCAGAGGTGTCCCTACAGGAAAGGCTTGTAAGATAAGCAAGTATTCAAACCAGGGGTTTCAGTGGCCCTAGATGAAGCAGGCAAAGCTGCAAAACGTTGGTGCTATACGATCCCTACGCCTTATCTGCTACGATTTATGTATTGTGTACTCTGTATCATTCTTTGGAGTAATTGGTATACTCTATTTTAAGAGGTGATTAATAAAAACTGAAATTTTATCAAATCGGTGTCTACTCACTATTGAGGCATGTCCAGCAAAATCCCTGTATATCTATCTTTAGGCTCACTGTGAACCCCAACACGGTGCCTAGATATTTTTTTTTATGTACTATATTACCAGAAGTATTGGGACACCTGCCTTTACATGCACATGAACTTTAATGGCATCGCAATCTTAGTCTTTGGGGACATTATTGAGTTGGCCCACCTTTTGCTGCTATAACCGATTCGACTCTTCTGGGAAGGCTGTCCACAAGTTTTAGGAGTGTGTCTATGGGAATTTTTGACCATTCTTTCAGAAGCACATTTGTGAGGTCAGGCACTGATGTTGGATAAGAAGGCCTGGCTCACAGTCTGGGCTCTAATTCATCCCAAAGGTGTTCTGTCGGGTTGAGGGCAGGACTCTGTGCAGGCCAGTTCCTATACCCCAAACTCACTCATACATGTCTTTATGGACCTTGCTTTGTGCACTGGTGTGCAGTCATGTTGGAACAGGCGGGGCCAACCCCAAACTGTTTCAACATAGTTGGGAGCATGAAATTGTACACAATGTCTTGATATGCTGACACTTTAGTCACTGAAACTAAGGGGCCAGGCCCAAACCCTGAAAAACAACCTCACACCACAATCCCCTCTCCACCAAATGATTTGGACCAGTGCACAAAGCAAGGTCCATATAGACATGGATGAGAGAGTTTGGGGTGGAGGAACTTTACTGTCCTGACCTCAACCCAATAGAACACCTTTGGGATGAATTAGAGGGGAGGCTGCAAGCCTTCTCTCCAACATCAGTATCTGACCTCACAAATGTGCTTCTGGAAGAATGGTCAAACATTTTCATAGACACACTCCTAAACCTTGTGAACATTCTTACTAGAAGAATTGAAGCTGTTATAGCTGCAAAGGGTGGGCCAACTCAATATTGAACCCTACAGACTAAGACTGGGGTGCCATTAAAGTTCATGTGCGTGTAAAGGCAGGCGTCCCAATACTTTTGGTAATATAGTGTACTGTGTATGGCTTAAGTGGAGGTTTTTTTTCAAATGTCTGGTGTTCTTTATAACTCTCCACGTAAGTAAACTGAGTAATTCACAATTTTCAATGTATTAGTTCTAGAATGCAAAGTTGAGTTGATAAAAAAAGAAACAAGGAAATTAAAAAGGGTCAAATACCTGTGCAGAAGCAATTATGTAGATATGTAAGACAGTGGCACAATTGCTTGAAATAACCAAAGAAGTAATTGAATGCAGTGTTTACTTCTCCAGTTATAATACTTCCAGGAAAACAGAATGCATCACACTTAAAATGGAACAAGTGCACTAAAACTATTGTTAAAGATTTCTGCAAATATTCTCTTGAGCCAAGATATCAAAAATAGATTGTTTCAGAAGAGGAGAAAACAGCAATGACACCATTAGAAAGACACACAGCTATAGATCCTTTGTGTAACAGATAACTGCATTTTCAATGTGGCAACTCTACTGGAGAGTGAAAAAGTACACAATCTAAATAGTCTTCGCTCTGATTTGTCTTGCTTTAAACCTTTTTGAGGATATTCTAAGTGGATATATCTTTGTAAAAGTGAAGTTAAATAAAGACAATACAATATTACTGTCAAACTAAACCATTGCAAATCCTCTCAAGTTACAAGAAAATGGTGCACACTGACAGTCTGTTCCCATACTGCTAGAAAGACTTTTTTTTTTTTTTAAGTGATTGTAAAGTCTTGCTTTTCTTTCTATTAAAATAAAAAACATATAATACTTACCTGCTCTATGCAGTGGTTTTGAACAGGGAAGCCCAGATCCTCCTCTTCTCGGATCCCTGTCTGGAGCTCCTGGTCCCTCCCTCCTGCCGAGTGCCCCCTACAGCAAGCAGCTTGCAATGGGGGCACCTAAGCTGAGCTGCAGCTCTGTGTATCCATTCAGACATGGAACCGTGATTCTGCCCTCCGCCTCTCTCACCTGATTTACTATCTGAGTTTGATTGACAGCAGTGGGAGCCAATGGCGCCGCTGCTGTGTCTGGACATCGCTGGATAGATATGGGGCTCAGGTAAGTATTAGGGGGGCTGCATAGAATGCATTAAGAAAAAAAAACTTCTGCCTTTACAACCACTGTAAGATATCAAGTGAGTAGTATATGTTAGAGCCCCTGTCAGATTTTTTTCTTGCTGTCTGTAGATTCGTTGTGGAGATTTCCCATGGTTCTTTTGTCCCATGTTCCTGTGTGCTTTATAAGCATAACTACGAGGTCAGACAGGCACCCCCCCCCCCCCCCGCAGGCATCCTAATACATAGCTAATAAGGAGATCACTAATAACCAGTATTTGTCACAGCTCTAAGCACTTTCCCGGGGCAAGAGGTGGCAAGAGAAATACAGAAGGGTGGGAGACACATATGCTCCTCCTCTGCATTCCACTTACCGCCATTTGTCTCAGGCAAGTGTTTGGAATTGAGACATGCTTTGGTTTTTTTAAGCAGTCGTCTCTTTCCTAGCTACGTTGACAGATGGCCATGGGGGAACAGGGCACCCTGTCCGACATTGTAGCTAGTTCTTCTTTAGTTAGGGCTTATTTGACTAAATTAAGTGTTACTATGGGGTTAAATGTGAACAAAATGTCCCACATAGCTTTAATTGGCGTCATTTGAAGACTGAAGCATACCCCATTGAGCTGCAGATGAATTTAAAAGAGCAAATGCAAAAACTGGATTTTTTTCTACTTACCGTAAAATCCCTTTCTCTGAGTTTGTTGACGGACACAGCAGCTCCATCTTGACCTTAGGGTTATATCGCCACCTTCAGGAGTAGGACTAGGCAGAACAACAAATATTAAAAGAACAAGCACAGCCCCACCCAGAGGCAGCCCTCACTGGTAGTAACCCTCCACCCTGCAACAGATAGCTCAGTTCGTAACAAGCAGTACAAACATACAAACAGGAGGGGCTGTGTCCATCTCAGAGAAAGGGATTTTATGGTAAGTAGAAAAAATCCAGTTTTCTCTTTCATTGACGGACACAGCAGCTTCATCTTGACCTTAGGCCAAAGCAGTGTCAAAACGAGGGGTGGGTAAGAAGAAACAAGTTCATGAACAAAAAAAAAACCTCCACCCAACAGAACCCTCTGTGGGGAACCAGAGATACACCTCAGACAGCCGCTTGCTAAACTTTTCAGCCAAAAGCTGCATCGGAGGATGCAAAAATATCAACCTTGTAAAATTTGGAAAAAGTGTGCACAGATGACCATGTAGCTGCCTTGCACACCTGAGAAACAGAGGCTTGATGTCAGAAAGCCCAGGAAGTGCTAATCGCCCTGGTAGAGTGAGCTGTGACCGGGAAGGGGGGTTCTAGACCCCTAACAGCATAGGCCCGTATCACAGTTTGTCTAATCCAATGAGACATAGTAGCCGAGGAGGCAGCCAGGCCCTTGCGCTGACCATCCACCACAACAAAAAGCGAATCTGACCTCCGAAAGGAGACCGTGACCTCCAGGTACACCAGAAGAGCCTGAACAACATCCAACGAATGCAGGGCAACCTCCTTAGGATGAGATGGTTGTGGGCACAAGGAAGGGAGAACAATGTTCTCATTGATATGAAAAGATGTCACCACCTTCGGAAGAAAGGAAGGTGGCGGGTGCAAGACCGCCTTATCTCTGTGTAGGACCAATTAAGGAGACCTACAAGTCAAAGCCTACAGCTCGGAGACCCGACAGGCGGACGTGATGACCACCAAAAAGGCCACTTTGCGAGAGCGTAAGCAACGGGATTTCCCTGATATTCTCAAACGGTGGCTTCTGAAGCACCAAGAGGACCAGCTTAAGATCCCATGGTGCCAAGGGTGAACGTATCTGGGGAGCGACATGCCAAACCCCCTGGACAAAGGTACTAATAAAGGAATGAGTGGCCAATGGACGCTGAAAAAAGATCACCAGAGCAGAGATCTGACCTTTGATCATGCTCAACACCAGCTTCTGATTGAGCCCACTCTGCAGAAACGCCAGAACCCTGGAGACCAAGAAGGCATGGGGATTCCACCCCCTATCCATGCACCAGGAGATTTAAGCCTTCCAGGTGCGGTGGTATATCTTTCGGGAAGTGGCCTTACGTGCCTTAAGCATAGTAGGCAACACCGAAGCCGATACACCCCTGTCCCTCAACACCTGGCATTCAATAGCCAGGCCATTAAAATCAGAGAGGGTAAAGCAGGATGCAGCATGGGCCCCTAAGACAGTAGGTCCTCGCATAGCGGGAGTCGCCAGGGGGTGTCCATTACCATCCGTGCCACGTCGGTGTACCAGGGACACCTCGGCCAGTCTGGAGCAATGGGAACGACTGGTATCCCCTCTGCCTCTATTCTGCGCAACAGACGCGGGAAAAGTTTGAGGGGGGAAAGGCATAAATGAGCCGATACCGAGCCCACGGCGCCACCAGAGCATCCGCCGCGTCCTCCAAGGAATCTCTCGTCCTGCTCACGAAAGTCTGCACCTTCCGATTGATGCGAGATGCCAGCAGATCCATGTCTGGCGTGCCCCATCGCAGACAAATCTGACGGAAGGTTTCCGGGTGTAGAGACCACTCTCCCCAATGCAGCGTCAGCCAGCTGAGGTAGTCTGCTTTCCAGTTTTGTGAACGTGACGTTCAGCCCACCGCAGAATGTGGGACACTTCCGTCGCCGCCGCCGAACTTCTCGTCCCTCCTTGATGATTTACATACACCACGGCTGTGGCGTTGTCCGATTGAATCCTGACAGGATGCCCGTGCAGCCGCCCCATCGACTGGGAGAGGCAAAGTCTGATTGCACGGAGCTCCAGAACATTTATTGGAAGACGAGATTCCTCCGATGACCAGCGGCCCTGGGCCGACAGCAACCCCAGAACTCCCCCCCTGCCTGTCAGGCTGGCGTCCGTCATGATCACCGTCCAGTGAAGAGGGAGAATCGACCTCCTGAGTCGAAGGACTGGAGCTCAGAGCCACCATAGCAGCGAGGCTCTGGTCTGACGGTCCACGCGGATCATCTGATCCAGGGCCAATGGGGATTTGTCCTATTTCAAGAGGATCTCCCTCTGCAGAGCACGGGTGTGACACTGGGCGTACGGGACCGCCTCAAAGGTGGATACTATGAGACCTATAACCCGCATGCAAAAGCACAGGGACGACCACTTCTGGGATAGTAGTGAGCGAATCGCTGACTGAAGTGTCTGGAGCTTGGTCGGTGGAAGGAAAACTTTCTCCTGGGCAAAATCGAGAATCAACCCCAAGTATTCCAGTTAGTGGGATGGGATCAGCACCGACTTTGGGAGATTTATTACCCAGCCGAACTCCTGCTGAGTCTGCATTGTGATCGCCACATTTTCCCTCAGTGCTGAAGCCGATTCTGCTCACAACAGGAGGTCGTCCAGGTACTACACCACGGCGATGCCCCTCTGCCTCAACAGAGCCAGAACTGGGGCCAGTAGTTTGGTGAAGACATGAGATGCAGATGCAAGGCCAAATGGTAGAGCCACAAACTGGTAGCACCAGAAACTTTGGTGCTGGACACATATGGGGACATGTAAGTACGCGTCCTTGTTGTTGAGGGAAGCCAAGAAACCATCCCGATGATGTGCCGCCACCACAGAGCGGATGGACTCCATCCTGAACTTTCATACGTGCATGAAACAGTTGAGGACTTTGAGGTCCAGGATCGGCCAGACCCCATCCTTCTTTGGAACCACGAACAGGTTTGAATAAAAACCCCGAAACCTTTCCGAACCCGGGACGGGAACAATGACCCCCTGGGAAAGTAGGTCCCGCACCGCCCCAAGTAAGGCCTGCAGCTGGCCCGGGGGGAAACGCAGATTTGAGGCAAACAACCTGTCCGGAGGGCGGGAATGAAACTATTTTGTACCCCGACAACATTAACTTGTGTGCCCAGTGGTCGGGAATTTTGGGAAATCCACCAGTCTCGAAACCAACGAAGGCGCCCCTCCACCCGAAATACGGGTGGGGGCAACCCTTTATGCTGAGGAGGACTTGTCCTCGGACTTGTCGCGTGGGAGCTTTTACGGGCTGGGAACCCTTGCCCATTGAACGGGGTGGACGGAAAAGCCTTTTAAGGGCAGAAAAGGAGGGACCCTGCCTGCGGCGGGTCTCCTTGCCCCCCTTGGTCTCTGGAAGAAAAGTGCTCTCCCCACCGGTGAGATCCTTGAGAATCTCATCTAGGGTGGAAGGGTAAGTCCGCCAGGGCCTCCTTAGATGTCTGGTCCACCGACCAGCATTTAAGCCAGAGTAAACGCCGGATAACCATGGATGACACAGACAATTTGGAAAGCAAGGGGGCCGTATCCAAAGCCGCGTCACATACATACTTGAGCCCTTGAATGAGCTGGTCAGCCAGCTCCACGCAGGCCGGAGGGGCCTGCTCGTTGCTCAATTTGCGGTGCAGTAGCTTCGCCCATTCTGTGAGCATCTGTGACACCAAGGCAGTGGCCAACACTGGTCGAAGAGCCGAGCCTGAATGAACATAGAACGGGTAACCGCCTCGGCCTTCCTATCAGCCGGGTCCTTGAAAGGCGGCGTGCCCTCCACCGAAATCGTGGTTGCCTTATTCAACCACGACATGGGGGGGTCAACGACGGGGGCGACGCCCATTTCTTCAGTAGATTGTCCTCAAATGGATAGCGCACTGAAAACCGTATCGGGACAGAGAATGAACTACGGTAAGTAAGGGAAAACCTTGGCTGTTCAGGCCGGCTTAAGACACCCGAATGGAACAGCCACCTCTTGCGATGCACCAGCTGCATCTTCCAGCTTCAGAGTATTGCGGACCACGGTAATCAGGGCGCACGTCATCGCTACCGCCACTGAAGATTCCTCCTCGCTATCGGAGGAATCCGGGACCTCGCCATCAGACAGCTCAAGGGGGATCTCTGCCGTCGTGGAGGAGCCACCCTCCGGGTCAGAGTCTTTCCCAGAGGAAGGAGGGGGAAGGGGTCGCTTCTTACCTGCCTTACGCCCGCATGCCACCTCTACCTGGGAGATAAAGGACTCCAGAACCGCCCAAGAGGAGCTGGCTGCCACCGTGGAGAGATCTGGTGGAGGGACACCCTCATCAGATGCCATAGCGCAGCCCACCCTGGCAGGACACCACCCGGGACAGAGGCCTAGGTACCAGGGAGATCAGGACACCCCCCACCCAGTGAGCTGTAGCAGGCTAGAAGAGTAGCCCCAAGGAGGACTCACCACTTACTGGCCCCACGATCCGAAAGGAGAGGGGGAGCTGTGCCTGCTGTTGCCTGCTGCTGCCGCTGCCTTGTCACTGTCTGCTCTTGTCCCATGCTGCTGTGCCCCTGTGCCACAAGGAGACCGGTGCCAGACTCAGCCCTCAGAAGCTGCCCCCTCCCCTGCACACACTGGAGGCCCTGTGAGGCTATGGGAAGATCGCTGCCAACCGCACCACACCAGGCTGGCTATAATAGCTGGACCACTGCAAATGGCTGCCACAGCTACGGCAAAATGGAGTCTTATTTCTTACTACCACTGTGTAGTGTGGTGTGCAGCAGCACCTCCCATATTGAAACTTCATTGACATCGGAACACCATCACTAACAAACTATCATTGTCTTAATTTTCCTTTATTACATCAATTTGCAGGACATGAATTAGAAAAGTCTAAAATGTCCAGCTAACACATTTTGGGTGTACCTTGCCTTAATCATAAAAGTCATTTGACTGGAGGTTTTTAAACTTTTCAACTTTTTCGATTTTGTGAATTGATGTAATTAAGTAAGATTAAAAGGATGTTTATTTGTGAGTGCAGGCGTTCTGATGTCACACCTGGCACAGTCACAATTAGGCTTCATGCACACGGGACTTTAAAAAAAGGTCCAAAAACGTCAGTAGCTTATCAGTGATTTTTTTCAGCTTTTACCAGCGTTATATTACCGGCGTTTTTGCGCATTTTTTTGCGTTTTTAGCTTATCAGTGATTTTTTCAGCTTTTACCAGTGTTATATTACTGACGTTTTTGCGCGTCTTTGCGCGTTTTTAACCACTTCACCCCCGGAAGGATTTCCCAGGTTAGGACCAGAGCACTTTTTGCGATTTGGCACTGCGTCGCTTTAACTGACAATTGCGCAGTCGTGCGACGTTGTACCCAAACAAAATTTACGTCCTTTTTTTTCCCACTAATAGAGCTTTCTTTTGGTGGTATTTGATCACCGCTGCCTCATATCTGATCACAGCTATAAACAAAGAAAGAGCGACAATTTTGCAAAAAAAAAAAAAAACAATATTTCTTACTTTTTGCTAAAATTCAAATCCAAAATAAAAAAATAAAAAAATTTTTTTTTCATCGGTTTTGGCCGATTTATATTCTTCCTCATATTTTTGGTAAAAAGAAATGGCGTTTATTGATTGGTTTGCGCAAAAGTGGCCGTGTTTATGGATGATGAGAATTAATTTCCGGGGTTTTTATTTTTTACTAGTAATGACGGCGATCTGCGATTTTTAGCGGTACTGCGATAGTGCATCGGACATGTCGGACATTTTTGACACTTTTTTGGGACCAATGGCATTAATTCAGCGATCAGAAATTTAAATGTCCACTGATTACTGTATAAATGTCATTGGCAGTGAAGGGGCTAACCTGCAGGGGGCGATCTAGGGGTTAACTGTGTTCCATGGGTGTGTTCTAACTGTGGGGGGGCTGGGCTACCATGGGCATGAGAGATCTAACTGATCCCAGTGACAGGGATCAGTAGATCTCTTATGTCCCCATTGACAGAGCGGGGAACCTTCGTGTTTACATCGGTGGTTCCCCATTCTTTCACTCTGGCCCCTCATTGCGGCTCGACATCGGGTCCGCCTGAGCCGCAGACACACTCCTCTGGAGTGTGTCGGGAATGAGAGCGCACTCGCCCCCTAACTGCGCCTGCGCGAATTGCCACCTATTTACGCCGATTCGCGGTAAGCGTCCACACTGCCGCCGTAAATATACAGCGCGCTAGCGTTTTTTTTTCCAATTGATCTAAAATGTCCAAAAATGCCAGGGAACAATGTTTTTGAGCGTTTTTGGGTGTTTGAACATTTTTACAGCTGATAAACGTCTCTCAGAACCCTCTGGTCTTGGGTTTTTTTACAGCTCAAAAATGTCACTGCTAAAAACAGTGATAACAGCCTGTGTGTGCATGAACACATAAGATAACATGATGGAGGGTTTATTGACAGTAGAAAAAAACGTCTGCAGCTAAAAACAGTTGCTGTAAAAGAGTCAAAAAACGTCCTGTGTGCATGAGGCCTTATGATTATCAGGAAGCTGCTCTAGATGCAAGAATAGGTGCAGGCAAATAGGAAGTGACTAAAATAGTCTGGAGACATCAACAACAATGAGATGTAAAAAGAAAGATAAAAAAAACAGCAAAGAAAAAAAAAAACAGCAACAACATGGTAATTGTTTCCAATGCACAGGGCCTTAGCAAACCCAATGTATCCGAGTTAGGGTCTGAGTGATCTACTTTAATATTGTCTTCTCGAATCACAGGGAATACAAAAATCCCATAGACAAAAGACCCATAGACATGATGAGTTGTTCAAGTCAAAACAGGCTGGATTGGAATACAACCATGTCACATCTTTGTATATCTTTAGAAAAGGAAACTATCCATTCCCTGGGTATCCTAAGGACATAAATGAAGTCATGTCAGGTACAAACACAAAGAAGATGTGCAGATCTCTAGTCTTTCATCAAAACAGGTGAAATATATGTCTGTCTATAGCTTACCCATCACTGTACTAAAACTTAGCAATGGATATTATATAACTAATAACATATAAGACATTGTGTAATAAAACACAATTTACACCAGATATCAATGTGTATCCCTGATGAGTAGAGGGTTAATGATGAATAGTGAAAAGGACTTACTTGGCAGTTGGCATACGATAGGAAAGGATAGCAGCGTTTTCGTGAAATATAACAAGATGTTTGGTAGAGTCGAACGAGTGTAACAGGGTCCTGTGCAATTATTTATCCAATTTGGTGCTGAATCCTGTAGAGAGATATAATGACTCCAGGAGCTGAGAAAAGACAAAATAACATGATTTCTATTGAATAAACACCAGGGCTGCAATCAGGAATATATGGTGCTGATGAAAGGAGAAAAAAAAAGCTCAAATCTTTCTTTAGAGACAACATTTATTGGAGTAGAAAATGGAACATGTAAAATATCATAATCTATGTAGCAATTAGTATCTGGTAGGTACTATATCTGTCTAAAGGCTTTACCTATATTCTTGGCATGATTTTATTTATTTTCATTTCATGCCACTCCTTAAAATGTATTTTTTAAATTTCGGATAAAGTAGGAAAGGATTAGATCTCCTCTCATTTTTTTTTATTGCTGTGTCTCCCACTGGGGAGCTTTACCCCCTCTATTTACTCTGGGGCAGTATTACAGATGGCAGTTAATGCAGAGGAGGGATGTGGGTGTTATGACAGTGGGCAGTATGCTCAGTGAAGGACTGTGCACTGTAAGGCATAATGGCAGGTAGTATGTGTAGGGGAGATGTGCAGTGTATGATGGCAAAGGCCGTATGTGTAGTAGAGAAATGCAGTAGGTATGATAGAGAGCAGTATCTGCAGGAGAGGACTGGAGGAGTTAAGAAGAGTATGAGGGCAAGCAATAAGTGCAGAGGATCAGTGTAGAGAGCATTACCAAGGTGGGTATGTGCAGGGGAAGAATGTAAAGGGGATGATGGCAGGCAATATGTGCAGAGGAGACATGTCCAGGGTATGATGGCAGGCAATATGTGCAGAGGAGACACGTGGAGGGTATGAGAGCAGGCAATATGTGCAGAGGATCAGTGTAGAGAGGATTACCAAGGTGGGTATGTGCAGGGGAAGAATGTAAAGGGAATGATGGCAGGCAATATGTGCAGAGGAGACATGTGGAGGGTATGATGGCAGGCAATATGTGCAGAGCAGGGCCATCTTTAATATTGATTGGACCCTGGGCAAACATTTTTTTGGGCCCTCTCCTTCCATGTAATTTCGCTCTCCACCTGCTCTGAGACATACAGAAAATAGCAGTTTACTGAATCAGATCAGGCAGCAATTGGTTGCCAGAGGTTGCTGGACATCCTTACCACTCACTAATTGGTTAGTACACAGGCTGATGGTAGGCTTAATGACCACAGTTGTAGGCAGGACTTTCAAGCATGCCCCTTTACCTCTTCAGTGGGCAGCATTCAGCAGAAGTGATGGTGGATATGACCTCAGGGGGGCATGTTATAAATATGAATGCTGCCTCTATTTACATATCAATGTCGCCGGTCTGTGGCTATTTACATATTAATGCCTCTGCTATTTGTATATCAATGCAGTGTATTTACATGTAAACCTAGGGCCTTCAGGTGAGTCATCTGTACACAGCAATAGGGCAGAGCTGGGCAGCATTAGTAACAGAACTTCACACTGAGATACCGGGACAAAGCATGGGACTAAAACTTCAAGGGACTAAGAAATTTAAATTGGGATAGTTGGCAAGTATGAGGCAGCTACTTTGGGCCCCACAACAATGATGGGGCCCAGGGCAGCTGCCCCTTTTGCCCTGCCTTAAAGATGGCCCTGGTGCAGAGGAGACATGTGGAGGGTATGAGGGCAGGCAATATGTGCAGAGGAGACATGTGGATGGTATTATGGCAGGTAATATGTGCAGAGGAGACAGGTGGAGGGTATGATGGCAGGCAATATGTGCAGGGGTAGTGTGCAGAGTGTATAATGATGGCCAGTATGTGCAGTAGAGAATTTCATAGGGTATGATAGAAGGGGCGTGGCTACACAGCGACTAGAGGAGACACTGGGATGGAAACAAGGAGGGTCCGCCGGTGGTGAGATGTGATACGGAGATGGCACGCTATATGATTTACAAGTAAAATGTTTGAATTGCTTTTAAGAAATGTGAGCAGCTCTTTTAAATAAATGTTTGGTGGTTTGGTTACTATGGTTACTATGCCATTGGAAGTTTTTTGTTTTCTTTCTCCCATATGATACCTAATACACTTTGTCCTGTGGAGTGATTACCTGATATCATCCCCGGAGTTGATTGGTTCAACTATTAAGTTGTTTTGCCAACCATGAGAATTAGAGGCATTTGAAGTTGGTGAGTTTTCATCTGAAAGGGAGAGGGATCACTAAATACACGTGAAAAGGTGTCTGGAAGGAGTGGAGATTTATATATAAAGGAGGACTGCACTGAAATTTTGTTAAAGAGCAGTGACATATGGATGTACTATCACAATGAACAACACTGGATGTGTTTTTTTTATATGGACTTATTATGTAAACATGAGTGTGGATGAACGTGTGCATAGACCTGAGGAGCATTTTCTGTAATGCATCTCAATAGGCAAATATATGCTGCATTTGTGGCTCCCAAGTGCCGCCACAGCACGAGAACCCCTAATGTATGGCCATTTGCAAAATCCCTAAAGCTGCTTCTGTGCAGGAAACTTCCAGTACTGTTGATAGGAAATGGGAGATTCCTCTGAAGAGGCAAGCTTTGAGGGGTAGAGCACTGAGGAGCAGAGAGGGATATGGTAGTATATTTAAAAAAAAAAAAATATTGCCCACTGTTTTTAAACCTATGTGAGTGTTTTTAATCTGGTCTTTTCATTAAATGAACTAAGCTTACTGCACTTAGTGGCGCCCTCCCTTGTGGTTTTTTCTCATGGTAGTATATTTGCTGAGGGTTTATAGCTAAATGGGCACACTTTTGTTTTTATACAACTCAGGATATAGGTGTCAGGAAATAACTGTTGCTCCTGGAGTTCAGGTCAGAAGGCCTGTGCGTGGGCGCATGTAGCGTGTGCATGCGCGCGCGTGCGCTAGCATTGGTGCCAAATGGTCTATTTAAACGGACAACACCAGGAAGCAAGTGCTGTCCATTCTACAGCGTCCCAGTGTTCCGTAGCGATCTTTTCTGAGATTCCTGTTTACCCGTGACCCGGCTTGACCCCGTACTTTCTTGAACTCTGCCTGCACCGACCCCCAGCTTGCCTACGACTATTCTTCTGCCTGACCCCTTGTACCGCTGTTGCCTGACTGTTAATGAACCTGCTTGTACCTGACCACCCACCTGCGTGCTCCTTTTGTACCACGCTGCCCGCCAGTTACTGACCTGGCCTGTACCACTATCCTTCAGCCTTGCACAAGTCTCTTCTGGACCTTCACACCACCATCCGTGACCAGTCCAGCCCTTGTGCCCCCCTGCACTCTAGAACTCCCTGTCTGCTTTACCAGGGGTTCCCAAACCAGGGCCATAAGAGAGGTTGCTCATTGCATAAGCCAGACTGTACCACCAGGTACGTGACAATAGGAAGGACAGCTCTGTGTATCAGAGGGGTCATCTCAGAACTGGCATACTTTGAATGAGGTGTGTATGTTGGTGGTAGGATATTGAGGGAAGATCAAAGGGTTTGCTGCTAGAGCATGCCCTGTTCAGCTAAAGTCAAGTCTGGGAGCAGAATTCCCCTGTGACAATGTGGCAGTAGAACTATTATGCTATAGTACATGTGTCAAACACGAGGCCTGCGGGCCAAACCTGGCTTGCCAGGCCATTCCATGTGGCCATCACACCTCTTCTGCAGCTGTGGCGGGGGGGGGGGGGGGGGGGGGGGGGGGGGGGGGGGGGGGGGGGGGGG
>BLSH010255450.1:673437-683785 GCA_018402905.1 Glandirana rugosa
GCCTTGTCTGCACAGGGGCCTGTGTTACCCCTTGGAGAGATGCAGCCACTTGATCCTGGACCCAATCTGGACCATGGACCGACGCAGCAGCCCTAATCTGCCGCAACAGGGCCTCCAGTTCACTCATAGCTGCAGATTAGTAAACCAGCGTGGAGAAGGGATACAGCACTCGCTTCTTCGCTGTGTCCTGCTGCAAGTGCCTGCCCCTCCTCCTACATCCTTAGACTACACTGTGCAGCACCTCCCCATCACCCCGTCCACCAACCAATCCGATACTACCTCTCCCCCCTTTTACCAAACCCCTTTAGTAAACCTGTTCTGCCTGGTTTTCCTTCCCCCCTGTCATGTATTTACTTCGCCTATCATTTCATTCCTGCTCCGTTCATCTCTAGCTAGATCTGTGCATAGGTGGCAAAGGGGGCTAATGTCTACCTGATCTGCAATAAGCTGTTTTTTATTTTTTGTGCAGAAAGTACAGCTATACTTTAAGAAAAATGCTAGCATAGAAATATACAAAATATTTGCTTCAGATATGTACCAGTAAACAATAAAAAATACAATTTTCATTCGTTAGTGGCAATGGCTTAGCTCTCATTTCATGACTAATTTGTATAATTGGTTTCATATCCTAAATCCCAATAGGTAGCTAGCTTTGAGTATCTGGCATGATCTTTTTTTAAATATTCATGTTAATGCAATATTAATTTGATACAATATTTTAATTTTTATTCATAAATATTTCATATTTCACACAAAAATGCAAATTCCACCAGCTATCCCACAGCACTTCTGACAAGTGTTCAGTTTTGCTGGAGCTGGAGCCAAGGATTGCCTTCACTTTGCATTAATTTCCTCCTGCATAAACTTCAGATTGGGGAATTCCTGGGTTAGCACTTGTGTTTATTCCAACTGCAGGCAGCATGATATGGTAAATAGCACTCAGAGCTGCTTTTTCACACTTGAGTTTAATTAGCCTTCAACATCTAGTTATCGGGCATCTTAGAAAATTCCTGCCCTGTTTTTTGGACTTTTTTTGGCTGCTGTTTGTAAATGAAACATTTATATAAATGTAATGGTATCATTATCAAAGTATTTTAAGGAAGCCTACAGTGAAATGGTTTCTTGGCTTTTCTGCCAAGAATAAACCCTTTTCTATCATTTCCTCTTTAATCATAGAGAATTCCAAACAGTTGAAGGACCACTTAACATTATAAAGTACACAAAATAAAGATAGTAAGGTTAGTTTTAAAAAAAAGCTTTTTAATATTGTCCATAGATATTTTAGAAAAGTTGGCAACATCAGGAATATTTAAAGTAAAGTGTCTATAGTGAGGGAATATTGTTTAAAGTGTATCTCACTTCCAGTCCATTAATCTAAACATATTGCTAACTGTGCAACATGCACTTTGAGGCTGGGTTCACACTATGCAACACAAAAACGGCCAGAATTTGATCCTACTTTGCCCTGCAACATCGGTCCTACTTTGGTCCTACTTCCATCCGACTTGAATGAACAAGATAAGATTTTGCTCCAACTTTGAGATAGTGACTTGTCCTTTGACCAATCAAAACAATCCCAGTGTGAGATCAATTCCTTTTACTGCTGCTATAATCACCAAGTCGGATGTCACAAGTCGGATGGTTAGAACAAGGATTCGACTTTGATCCTACTTCAATGATATTCAATGGGCTGAAGTAGGACCAAAGTCGAACCAAAGTAGTACAGGAACCTTTTTCAAAGTCGGACCAACTTGTGTTAGGCTGGGTTCACACTTGTCCGACAAACGGACCGACATTGTGAGCACAAGTCGCATTACGTCACAAAATCAATGTTTAACTATGAGAGCCATCTTAACTGGTCCGACACAAGTCGGTCCGACTTTGAAAAAGGTTCCTGTACTACTTTGGTCCGACTTTGGTCCTACTTAAGCCCATTGAATATCATTGAAATAGGATCAAAGTCAGATCCTTGTTCTAACCATCCGACTTGTGACATCCGACTTGGAGATTACAGCAGCAGTACAAGGAATTGATCTCAATGGTATTGCACAGAGCAGCCCCAATTCTCCTCTTCTGGGGTCCCCTGCTGGTGCTCTAGGCTCCTCCTCTTCCTTCTGCGCCACCATAGGAAGATGCTTGCACTTGTGGACTCGCTCCTGAGCTGGGCTGTGTGCATCTATAGATTGTGGAGTGCCTGTTGTGTCAGTAATCCCACTAGCCTGCTGTGCTATAACTCGGCCCTCCACCCACCCACCCACGATGTGAGAAGCAAGCCACAGAGGGGAAACTTCCCCACTGCATGTGAACCATTAAGCCTGTCCCCTTATTAAACAGACACGCCCCTGCTGTATTTAAGAAGGACTTATGATGTTGTGCAGTCACACGGCAGCCAAATAAAAGTTGAAAAATAATTTTTCAATAAGAGCAATAGAGTATATTATCCTAGCAACGTTAATACTCACTTTGAATATCCAATCATGTGCAAAGGAAATAATTTAAAAAAACTGGATTTTTGCTTGCAAATGATTGGATGATTCAAGTGGACACAGCTAAGTGAGCATTTGCTTTGCAAGGTGAACATACGCTTTCCAAAGGGAACAGTTTGTAGTAAATCAGCTCCATTGTTTTAGAATGTAATAAAGCTAAACTCTGGGGGTAAAAAATAACCCTTGCAGTGGGCCCTCCACCTTTGCAAGAGTTAACAGCTTGTTTTGCATAGGAGATGATGAATAAGGTGATATACTTTATTCCTTACTTCCGCAGGCTTTCTCTTCTTTGACTGATCCCCCGACGTCTCTTTTCTTTGCTGCATGACAACTCACGGTTCTCTGACATCATCATCCCTTACAATGCAGAACCAGCAGTCCTGCATTGTACAGGAGGAAGCAGAGGGCCAAGCCACTCTCTGGAATGTTGGACAGTGGAGAAGAGTACTGGCTGCCAGAAAAGTGAGAAATAAGGTAAGTATATATTCCTTAGACAAAAGGAGATCCAACCCTTGCAGTGGAGTTGGGGACCCACTTAAAGAGTATTTCCCCCACTAAGTTCATCCTTGAAGTCACTGGATGAAGATGACAGGCTACTAGCATTCAGAATCAGCAATGGCCACTTATTCATTTCTTTTGGCACAGGGATCGTTCAGACTAGCGTTACACTTTGCAAAGTGCCCTCATTATTGTGGCCCAAAATTAGGGTAATGTCAGGAAATGGTACACATGACTCTGTGCACAAAGCTTCTACCTGTATATGACACATATATACAGTGTGTGGTATACTCAGTGTTGCATGACTGTTTTGTGTTAAAGCCATACTAACACATTTTATAGCACAAAATATGTATGTTTGTAAAAAGACTCATAGTACCGTTCAGGAAATAATTGCATACAGTCACAATTAGAGATTAAATAGAAAATGGGTCAAACATGTTTTTTATCCTTCTCTCCAATATTCTTCTGCATGTAAGGAAAATAACTCTCGTGAATGAACCCTAATTGTCTTTTGCCTACATTGGCCCTTAAGTGTGTCTGCTTGTATTATTGTTATAGGGAAAATAGATACTAATGGTAAGCTTCACTGGTTAGGTGATCCCTATAAAGGTATGTATATGGATACTAAGTGAATATCAAGCATATATCTGCATAATGATGAGGAAGAGCTACTCTGTTAACTAGTTCCCTTACTAGAACTTCTAATGAATTAATTTTTATGAGTCTGTAAAGTTGTTTTCATAATGCAGCATTACCTCTCAGATATAGATGTGTTTGAAGCTATTTACTGTGTTCTCTTCCACTGACAGAGTAGAAATGTCAGCCCAGTGTCAGGCTGTATAACCCCACAGAGGCTGTATTGTGGAGTGAGCTCAGAACAACTGATAACTGTCACTCTGTTTAGGCTGCAATTGTTATTTGTGTAATTGTGACATCACTTTTTTATTTGCCACTAAGCTGAGCCAGGAGATAAGGTGGCCTTCAAGGAGTAGTAAAGGCAGAAGGTTTTTTTTATCTTAAAGTGTTACTAAACCCACAACAGTAAAATCAGTCTGTATATGCAACATAGCATACTTGTTATACTCACTGTGGAACCTAAGGGGTTAATCCTCTGCATTGTGTAAAAAAGCTGTTTTATCCTGTATGCATAGATCCTTCCCTCCTGCACTGTCCATCTGTGAAAGAACAGCTTAACACAGGCAGAGTAGCCCCCTGCACATGCTCAGTTGTGTCTTTTATGCTGGAGAGAACATGTACTTGTTCTCAGAGATAGCCAGGTCACATGATATGGACATCACACATGTGGGCGTGTATACAGGCTATAGTGGGAATCTCCTCCTTCCTGAACTCTCAGCATGAAGAAACTGTGCAGTTTATCATGTAAATGTAGTATACAAATCCCCCAAAAAAGGTATATAGGGGCAGTATCTTAATGTAAAAAAGATGCATAGGCTGTGGACACTGTGGGGGGCAGAATAACTATTTTCATACCACTGGGTTTAGTAACACCTTAATGCGTTCTATGCATTAAGATAAAAAAACTTGTGTGTGTAGCAGCCCCCCCCCCCCCCAGCCCCCTCTAATTACTTCCCTGAGCCTCTTCTCTCTCCAGCGATGTCCATGAGTGTTTTAGCCATCCAGGACACTCCTCCTGATTGGATGAGACACAGAAGCAGCGCTATTGGCTTCCGCGGCTGTCAATCAAAATCAGTCAGCCAATCAGGGGAGAGAGGGGGCAGGGCTGGGTTGGGGCTCCATGTCTAAATGGACACAGGGAGCTCTGACTTGGCTCAGATGCCCCCTGTAGCAAGCTGCTGGCTGTGGGGGCACTTGATAGGAGGAGGGGCAAGGAGCTGCAAAGAGGGACCCGAGAAGAGGAGGATCCGGGCTGCTCTGTGCAAAGCCAACTGCACAGAGCAGGTAAGTATAACATGTTTGTTATTTAAAAAATAGCAGCCTTTACAATCACTTTAAAGGCTGACACTCAGTCTGACATTTCTGCTCTGACAGGGAGGAAGAAAGTAATAAAAGTCATGTAGCCAAGTGAGATAAAGTTACATTATTAAAACAATTTAAGAATGGAGAGCAAGATTATTATAAATGTTAGTTGGTGACGGGTTCTCTTTAAAGTCCATCTTACATCAATGTGCCAAATACACAATCAAATCATGTGACTCAATAGCAAAAGGATGGTGACAACACACTTTAGAGCTTTCATTTATGTAGGCTTCTTTGTATTAAACCCTCCTGTTTGCTCATTGGACCAGTACCCCTTTGTTGAATTTACCCTGAACTTTCTCCTATCTAAAAAGCCTACCTCCCCCACTTATCGGCTTACTGAAGGAGAAACCTCACTACAAGCCTGATTTACGTTTTCAGTAGTGTAGCAATGCAGTAGGAACATAGGCACCATTACACTAGCCAATATGAGAAATCATTTTAATGACTCCTGGACCTTAAAACTGAATACCTGCCACAAGCAATCCTATAAAATATCTGGGTCGAAAACTTCATCCCTAAGCCACAAAACTTCTCCACATCAAGAAATCCCAAACTCTATAGATATTTCGCCTCAGTTTATTCCTGACCTAAACCTCCACCTATGGAAATCTATGGAAATCTAGAGGTATCACTTGGATCAGTAACATACTCACAACAAATACTCTCATATCATTTGACTCCTTGCTTGAGGACTTCCACCTTTCAGCCTTTTGACTATTTCTCTTATTTACGTATTGATCACTTTTTGCACAAACATAGTCTACCTTCACACATAGTGCATAGTTCTTTTTACACATTTTTTCACATACACAACCGGACATCTGCGAGGCTTTGTGTTATTTTATAACTTTATGAACGACAATCACAGCCTCTCTAAAATGTCTACAATACTAAAATGGGAGACTGAACTAAATATTTTGTTCTCTGAATCCTCTTGGAAAAATGTGATTTCCTCCAAGTATAAATCATCACATTGCTCCAACCACTGGGTTTAAAAAAAAAAAAAAAATACTCAATCAATGGTAACTAACTCCGTACAAACTATGCAAATTTTTCCCTAGCAAGTCCCCTAGAAGTTGGCACATGTGTGAATAGATGGGCTTGCTCTACTACATCTTCTGGTAATGTAGATCTATACGTTTGTATTAGAATTGGGTCTTCTCACTAATCTCCTTTCTTACAGAGGCCTGTATATACCCCCTGACCCCATCCTAGTATGCTTATATTTAGGCATTGACAAATTGCCCCTAAAAACTAGAATTGTTACCATCCACCTACTCTTAGCTGGAGAATTAAATAACCCTAGGCTGTAGAATTCTAATACACAATCCATCATGACGGACACACTTAGGGCTCGTTTACACTTGCTGCATAACAGGGCGTCAGACAGGCGTTGTTAAAGCTCCCTTAATGCCAGTCAAAGCTCATGTCACTAAATAAAATGGTTGGCTTACAGTCCTGTTTACACCTTGCGTTGGCTTATCTGCACTTCAGTTTTGTGTCAAAAATGATACCCCATGTAGCTTTAGCCAGGCTTCAAAGCCTCTCCAACGCCTCCATAGAAGTCTATGACAAAGCTTGTTTGAAGCTCGCTTGAAGCACCTGCGACTTTTCAGAGGCTGTAATTCAGCTTTAGCTTCACTTTATTTTGGAGAAATTGCAGGTGTGAGATATTAACAAACACACAGGGCATTTACCAAGCTTCAACAAGGCTTCAAAAGTGCATCACTGAAGCCTCATCAAAGCTTTGTTGAAGCCTTGTTGAAGCCTCACTGAAGCCACTTAGAAGCACCGCCAAAGCCTCAAAAACACATAATAAAAACTTGTTGAAGCTGTATGAGCTCTAATGAGCGTTGAAGCTGAAGCAAGTGTAAACTAGCCCTAAGGGACATCGACCATCAATAAAAAATGTAAAAGTAATGGCCTTGACTAATTTTATTTACCAGAAATTAATTTCTCTGGTCGGTTTGGGTATCCCACCCAAACTGCACAATTAAAGGTTGTACATCTTATGTCCTTCTCTTCCCATTGACTGGTTCTGGTTGTTTACCCTTTGTTGCCAGTATTTGTTGCTTAGCATTTCATATAAGCCTCCTTTGGTTTCTTACACTCTCCTACCCTTCACTACCTCACTCTTTTAATATCAATACCCTCCCCCTCCCTTTTTTAACCCTCCCTCCCTACTCCTCTTGCCCCTTGATATGATATAAGGATATCTTCTCCACTATGATATGATAATCATATGACCATACAGGTATTAATCTTGTTAATATCATTCATCTACCTGCGAGAATGCATAATTTGACCTATCTTGTTAATCGTTGACTCTATTACTGTGACATACATCTTGTTCTTTTGCATATTTTTGTTTGTAAAAATCTCAATCAAGGAACTGGAACTAAAAATAATTTTAATAATGATACATTATAATGATTATATGCAAATGGTATCAGAAGATATTTGCTCTGGGCACAAAAAAGGATTCAAATATATTCCTTAACAGCCACAAAGGATATACTGTACATCCAATCTGTATGCACCAAATGCCTTTGCTGACCCAGATATGACCTTATAAAAGTTTTGACATTATCACTGTATATAGCTTGTACAGAGACCTGGGTGGAACCCAGCAGCTGAACTTATTGCTGAACTGTTTGCAGACAACTACAGGGGGGCGGGTACAAGACCAGTCACCACCTACAAGGAGAGAGAGCAGCAGTGCCTAGTCTTCATTACAGGAAGCTCCTGCATGGAGAAAAGGTGCAGGTGCTGTTTAATGTAAGAATACTTCACAAATACTAAAGAAATACACAAAGGACACCAAGATTTAAGCATGGCTCTAGTACTGTATTAGGCATTATTTGTTTAGCCTGGAATCCAGCTTTAAACATGTTTTATAAAGCCCTGCTTTATGTTGGAATATAATTTTAACTAAGCAGGCAGTGTTCTAAGATTGTAGGAATTGGTTCTATATGCATTTACATATGTGCGTGTTTAACTTTTTTTTTCACAAATATAGAATCATTTAATTCTAAAATACATTTTAGCAGTTATTCTGGACTTTTATTTTAGATTTATTTTCTTCCCAACACCAGAAGCTTGTTCAGTTACAGACTGATTATAAAAGAATGCCATACCTGAATTAACTTAATATAAGGTCAAGCTGCAGTTATGAAAGGCCTATTTTGATACACATTATATCCATGCTCACTTGCATTCAGACACTGCAGCAATTTGTCACAGACTAACAGTTGTAAGAGATAGATTGCTATTAATTTATACTAAATGAACCAGTTACACGCAACTAATAAATCAAGGAACAATGAGGTAAACAAGGGTGTTTGTGCAAGCATAATGTTTCATGCCTCACAGGTCACAAGACACAGACTCAATCCAGTACTGAATTCTTATTTTAATTAAAACAATGTATAAAACATAAAAGAAAAAAAAAAGATCCTTATGACTCTTATAACAAATATATATTTAGCTTGGACATGTTTAAGCTATTGTATTCACAGTAAGGCTTGGTTGAGGAATTAGAAGGTAGAAATTCGTTATTTTATTTGTGTAGGTTTTTTGTTCTTTAGCTAAATATGCATGTGAATATTATGCAGTATTTTTTCCAACCAGCAGGTGGAGATTTAGGCTCTTTTTAACATGTTTTCAGTATCATACCGTTATAAGTGTTGTAAAAAGTCTGCTGTTTATAGGGTTTGGTAGCTATATATCAGTGATTCTCAAGCTGTGTGCCGTGTCAGATCTGCAGGTGTGCCGTGGGAGTTTTGCAAAATATTTAAAATTGCTAGCGTTTTGAAACCTTGAACATAACGAAAAATTAAATGGTAAATCAATGTCGCAAAAGTTAAAAAAGTAACATATATAAAAACACAATCCCTGTCAGTCTTTCATTCATTGGTTCCTTCCGTAATGCGAGACTTGTGCAAGATCTCGGGAGAACTCAATCGCTCTAATTATATTATAATAATGGAGACCGTTCCATTCCAGCTTTGATGCTTATAAATAAAGTTTGTTCATTGTTTAGCAATGGAGAAATACTTAATCAAGTCTGAAACTCTGAAAGAGAAACTGTTTAATGAAAAGCAAAGAAAGCAAGCGAAAGTACAAAGAAAATTACATCAAGTATGGTTTAATCGCTTCGGGGTCTGAAGATGCTCAATTGCCATTCTGTCTGATCTGCAATGCAGTTTTGTAGAACGAGGCGCTTGTTCCCAGCAAATTGAATAGACAGTTGGAAACAAAACATCCAGCTGTAAAGGACAAACCTAAGGAATACTTCAAAAATCTCATGGCTCAACAAAATAAACAAGCTGAGAAACTTACGAACTACAATGTAGTGAGAAATTTTTAGATCTTTTTGGTGTGCCGCAAGACAAAAAGTTTGAGAAACTTTGTAAGGAAAGTCATAGTTACATACATTACATTGATCAAGTCTGCAAGGTAAAATAATTAATAGCACAGCGCTGGACAGAGATGGGCTCAAGTAAGTATTTGGGGGGCTGGGATGAGAGCTGCACCAAAAAGGGTTTTTTACCTTATTAGAGAGAATGTATTGAGGTAAAAAGAAACTTTAGACCCATTCACAAGGGTGATCAGTTTTTTGGGCAGACCTGATTGGATGGTCCATGTATCCCTATGGACAGGCCGGTATAAAAGGACCTGTGTCTGTTTACACTCTCCTACCTCCGCCTACCGCTTGACCTCCCATAGAGCAGGGCTCTGCCCGCTCTGCATAAACGTAACAGACAAGGACCTGTCATCTGCCTGCTCTGCTCTGATCAGCAAGGGATCAGCAGACAGATCCCCTGCTGAACAATGCAGATTCTGCCGTATGTTTACTTAAATGTTAAAGCGGAGTTCCACCCAAAAGTGGAACTTCCTCTTTAAGCACTCCTTACTCCCTTACATGCCACATTTGACATGTATTTTTTTGGGCTTCTCCCTGTCCTTCATGGACAGTTTTGGTCCATGTGGGGGGGGGGGGGGTTTTTTTATGTACAGTTTACACCGTACATTCCCTCATTCCTCACGAATTTCTCCTTCAAGGTGAAAACCCACCTTGAGGCGAAATTGTAAATTCATTTGTATGCCGTCTTAGACGTAACAAGTCGTCCCCTAGACAGACGACTAGGGAACGACTAGTCTCGTCTCGTCCGTCTACTGTCCAGGAACAGACAATGCAAATACGTCTCGCCCGTCTCGGGACGAGATACCCTCCAGTTCGCCATCCGCCTCCATCCTCTCACATTTGTCTGTGTCCAGGAAAATATGGCCGGACAGGTATCCCTATGTACCTGGTAGGTTAGTCCAGACGGGTTTTTTGACTAGTGGGAACACTTACC
>BLSH010255450.1:683795-708610 GCA_018402905.1 Glandirana rugosa
ATCCGCCAGGTCTCTGCCTTCCTCCTTCTCCCTGTCCTTCATGGACAGTTTTGGTCCATGTGGGGGGGGGGTTTTTTATGTACAGTTTACACCGTACATTCCCTCACTCCTCACGAATTTCGCCTTCAAGGTGAAAACCCACCTTGAGGCGAAATTGACATGTATTTTTTGGGGGGGGGGTGTACCTGGTTTTGACAGGTACTTCCTGTCCCTCTTCCTCCTTCCGTCTCTGGACCGCCTAGGCGACTCCTCCTCTCCTCCTAGGCAGCCCCTCCCTCCTGGCAATCTTCTGGGACACATCACAGGTCCCAGATGATTGCCTGACCACTAGGATCGAGCAGCGTGACTCGCGCATGCGTAGTACATGCCCGGCGTGAAGCTGAAAGCTATTACTGCCAGGCGCCCACAGTAGTAATGTTTGCACCGAGGAGGGGAGTGGGTAGATGAGCGCGACTTACAGGGGGCCCCATCGCTGGACCGGGGGACAGGTGAGTGTCTGTTTATTAAAAGTCAGTAGCTACACTTTTTGAAGCTGCTGACTTTTACTATACTTACAAACGCGTGTGGAACGGTGGAACTTTGCTTTAACTTGTAAAACAAAGTTGTTCATCTAGGCCAGTGGTTCTCAACTCCTGTCCCCAGGACCCACCAGGCCAGATTTTAAGTATTACCTTGGGGAGATGCAGACTAGTATGCTGCAATCACTGAGCAGCAAATTATATCACCTGTGATGTATTTCAGTTATCCTGCAAACCTGGCCTGTTAGTGGGTCCCAAGGACCGGAGTTGAGAACCACTGATCTAGGCATTGGTATAATGCACTAGGCCACCCCACTTCCTTTTGACTTTGATGGCAATCAGGTGTTCCAGAAACCGTTTTTGTCCTGCATTTTTTGCAATTATAATATTTCAGCAATGGCAGCTTTTAAATTCATTTTCTAAGAGATTCTCTTTAATAGTAGAAAAAGGAAATGTACACTTATAAACAAGATTGCTTAGGAAAGCATTTGCTTTTTCATACAGTCTTAAGCAGGCAAGATGACTGCATGTCTTTAGACCCCACCTGAAGCTGCAGTGGGGAAGAACCTTTTCCTTAGGGGGCCATACACAATCAACTGACCCTTTCATGGTAGGGACAGATTTTAGGGGGCTAGAGAAAAGGTATTTTGCAAAGCATGCCATGCCATGGTGCTATAGTTTTTCTATTGTGACTCTTAGCATTCAAGCACATGGCTCTCAGAGCTGCAAAGGACATTGGAGCTGGTAGACTTCTTACTGCCCAAGACTGTGATAATAGCTATGAATTTGGAGCAGATATCTATAAAGTGCCTATCATGTGTCCGTGACTGAGGGTCCCCCCAGATGCTCTCCAGCACCCCATATAATTCTCCATTAAGCTTTGGGACCCATAGATAGATAGATAGATAGATAGATAGATAGATAGACAGACAGATAGATAGATAGATAGACAGACAGACAGACAGACAGACAGATAGACAGACAGACAGACAGACAGACAGACAGACAGACAGACAGATAGATAGATAGATAGATAGATAGATAGATAGATAGATAGATAGATAGATAGATAGATAGATAGACAGACAGACAGGTAGATAGATAGATAGATAGATAGACAGACAGACAGACAGACAGACAGACAGGTAGATAGACAGATAGACAGATAGACAGACAGACAGATAGATAGATAGATAGATAGATAGATAGATAGATAGATAGATAGATAGATAGATAGATAGATAGATAGATAGACAGATAGACAGACAGATAGATAGATAGATATGAAAAATAGCCGCTGTGATACCCCGAAATGTCTCATGGTTCATAAGATGCAACTACAGCGAGCCAGCAAATCCCCCTTCACTTCCATTTAAATGGTGTCAAGAGGAAATAGGATAAACAATTTGCAGGTCTCAGTGCTTGTCTTACTGAAGGTGGAGAAGGTTCTCACTGTCTGAAAGCAGTGATGATCCACATCTATTATACATGGACCCCTAAATCCCACAGGACCCTTGTGCAGATGGGCAATCTTAACAAATGGTATCCCTGTCCCTGCAATAAAACAAATTAAAAAGGCAAAGCATGAACTGGAGACTGAGAATATTACAGAATATTGTACATTAATTACTAGTAACTCTAATGAATCTATGTGAGATTCACTCATTGTGGGGCTGGAAGCTCCACAGTGAAGATGTGGGGATGCTCAGCCCCTCAAATTTGAACCTTTGAATGAGTTATTTAATGCAGTGGAAGGCCTAGAGCGGGACAAAGAAGAAAAAAAAAAAATGGAAACTAAGATTTATTTTTAAACTTTTATTCAAAGTGTTACTATACCAGGTAATATGAAAATAGTTAATCTGCCCCCCACAGTGCCCACAGCTTATAAATCTTCTTTTTACATTAAAATACTGCCACTATATACCTTTTGGGATGATCTGTATACCATATATTCCTGATAACGTGAACAGTTTGTCCATAGCTGTGTGTTGTGTTCAAGTAGGAGGGGTTTTCCACTACAGCCTCTATAAACGCCCACATGTGTGATGTCAATACCATGTGACCTGAACACTTCAACTGAAACAGGAAATGTTCTATCCAGCATAAGAGACCAAACTCAGCAGGTGCAGCTCTACCACCCTGCTGTGTATTATATGGATTTGCATAGATTGACAGTGCAGGAGGGATGGATCTATGGCATACAGGATAAAACTGCATTCTGTAAAAAAAATCTGAGGATTACCCCTTAACCACTTCAGCAACGGAAGGATTTCACACTTTAGGACCAGAGCACTTTTTGCTATTCGGCACTACGTCACTTTAACTGACAATTGCGCAGTCATGCGACGTTGTACCCAAACGAAATTTGTGTCCTTTGTTTCCCACAAATAGAGCTTTCTTTTGGTGGTATTTGATCACCGCTGCATAATTTCTGATTGCTGCTATAAACAAAAGAAGAGCGACAATTTTGCAAAAAAACCCAAATTTCTTAATTTTTGCTAAAATACAAATCCAAAAAAAATATAAAAAAAACATTTTTTTTAAAACGGTTTTGGCCAATTTATATTCTTCCTCATATTTGTGATTAAAAAAATCGCAATCGGCGTTTATTGATTGGTTTGCGCAAAAGTTGCCATGTTTACGGATAATGAGAATTCATTTCTGGGGTTTTTATTTTTTACTACTAATGGCGGCGATCTGTGATTTTTTGCGGGACTGCGATATTGCGGCAGACGTGTCGGACCATTTTGACACTTTTGTGGGGCCATTGGCATTTATACATCGATCAGTGCTATAAAAATGCATTGATTACTGTGTAAATGCCATTGGCAGTGAAGGGGTTAACCTGGGGGCGCTCTAAGGGTTAACTGTGTTCCCTGGGCGTGTTATAACTGTATTAGTGTTTGACTGGTAGGGGAAGGGGAGTGATCACGTCTTTCATGTAGAGGAAGGCTGTGATCACAGCCCTTCCCCCTCTCACAGAACGGAGATCCGTGTTTACATGCACGGATCTCCGTTCTTTCACTGCGGGGGGGGGGGGGGCATCGCGGTGCATGATCTCACAGCCACTGTCATATGACGGCGGTTTGCGATATCGAGCCACCTTGTCGCCGTCAACCTGCGGTTGGCGGTCGGCAAGTGGTTACGTTCCACAGTGAGTATAACAAGCATGCTATGCTGCATATACAGACTGATTTTACTGTTGTGGGTTTAGTAACACCTTAATACATAAGAAGGTAAATTTTTTTGTTTAAAACAAATATTTAACTCTTTTTCATTTTTAAATGTGTTGGGATGAAAAGGTAGGAGGTCAAAATGTACTGTTCACTTGGAAGAGGGGAACCTAACTGTCTACTACCCTTTTATTGAGCTACCACTGCCTTATCTCTCTTTCTTGCCTCATATGTTGTACTGATAATACTAGGAGAATGGTGATACTTTTCGCCCTGTTATTTTAATAAAAGCTATAAAAGAAAAGTTTTTTCGTCGTGCTTGTAAATGGTTAATGATGGCACATTTTGGTTGCAGAGAAGGCATCTGTCAGAATTCTAGCTATAGCTGCATGGATTGAACCGGAGGTCAAATGAAAAGAATTGCGTGTGCCGTATCTATGGAAACGACCAATTTAATGTCAGGTAGACTTAAAATGAGGGAGATTGAGAATGATGTGATAAAATCAGTATATTATATTAACAAACAATGGCATTTGCTATCCTTTCAACAAATCTAGTCTTTTGAATGATAACCAGTTTGTATTAAAAGTCACAATCCAATTTACACAGAGAAAATCAAAATAGAAAATAAATCTTTTCTCACAATGATACATAATTTAAACCAGAATGATGCCATATGTTTATATATACGAGGTGCTTTGAAGCGTGCATTGTATCTTTCAGTGTGATTATTACATAATGTATTTATTTTAAGAACACAAGTACAGTTACATTCAAATTTTGCACTTTGTGAAAGTTTTCTATTCAGCCATAGAAGACAAAGCTTTTGTATCACAACAACCTTGAACATACAACCGGCTCTATAAAGGCATTGGGCATTTATCTTGTTTTTAAATCAAGTGCTGGTTTATTAGAAGTTTTTAAAAGAGAACTGCAGCCAAGCACAAATACATCAGTAAACCCATACAGGTTATGCACATTTGGTATTTTTATGCATCAAATGTGAACTCTTCTTCTTGTATTAAATTGTAAAACCCTAGGGCATTCATTTTGGACCTTGGAGCCTGGCAAGCGATTTTAACCACTTGCTTACTGGGCACTTAAACCCCCCTCCTGCCCAGACCAATGTTTCGGCTTTCAGCGCTGACGCATTTTGAATGACAATTGCTCATTCATGTGACGCTGTACCCAAACAACATTTTTATCATTTTTTTTCCACAAATAGAGCTTTCTTTTGGTGGGATTTGGTCACCTCTGTGGTTTTTATTTTTTGCGTTATAAACAAAGAGCGACGATTTTGAAAAAAGAACAATATTTTTTACTTTTTGCTATAATAAATATCCAAAAAAAAAAAAATTATTCATCAGTTTTGGCCGATATATATTCTACACATTTTTGGTAAAAAAAATCACAATCTGTGTATATTGATTGGTTTGCGCAAAAGTTATTGCGTCTACAAACGATGGGAATTGATTTATGGCGTTTTTATTATTATTTTTTTTTTTACTAGTAATGGCGGCGATCTGCAATTTTTATCGTGACTGCGACATTTCAGCAGACATATTGGACATTTTTTTACACTTTTTTGGGACCACTGACATTTATACAGTGATCAGAAATTTATATAGCCACTGATTACTGTATAAATGTCACTGGCAGGGAAGGGGTTAACAGTAAGGGGGCAATCAATGGGGTTAACTGTGTTCCCTGTGTGGGTTCTAACTGTATGGGGGCTGGGTTGGCAGGGACATAACAGAGCTCACTGATCCCGATCACAGGGATCAGTAGATCTGTTATGTCCCCCCTCACAGAACGGAGAACCGCCGTGTTTACATTGGTGGTTCCCCGTTCTGCCTCTCTATTAGGTGATGAAGGGTCTCCAGTGGACATCGAGTCTGCCCGACCCGCGGGCACGCCCAGGCAGCGTGCAGCGCCCACGAGTGCGCACAGGGAGCGCGCAAAGGGGCGGACGTTCATGGACGTTCCCCAGTAATTCAGATCCGCGATGTAGCCGTTTTTCGGCTAAAGTGTGGATCTGTACTGGTTAAAGTATAATTAATTTTTTTTTTTTTTTTTAGACTTGGATGGAGTGATGAGGGTTCAGGGTTTTATTATTGTCTGTGTCCCTATTATGGAGATTTACTCTCTCTTATTGTTCTGATCACTAATGTCACCAGTAATGAAAGCAAGGTTAAATCCAATTATGAGTTGCCACAAGAGCAGGAATAGAGGGATATTGTCTACTGTTTCTAAAAGAGGATTTGCCTTACTTTTGACAGATATCCTCTAATCTACATGACAGGAGGTGAAGGAACATCTCCATAATGACACCTACCTATACAATATTCAAAATGAAATAAAAAAAGCATATAATGTAAACAGTTTTTCATAAAGCTACTGACCTCTAAACTATCCCTAACCTTAAAGGCTCATTTACACTTCAAATGTAGCATTTGACACACTTTTGTAAAGCACTCTGAATGCCAATCAAAGCACCTCTCACTAAATAAAATGGTAAGCTTACAGTCTTGGAAACTCAAAAAAAGAGAAATAATAGACTTTATAGGCACGTAAGTACATAAAATTTAAACAAATTTATTGGTCTACATTAAAAATAGAATGTGCAATCATAAAAATCAGGAAAGATTCTTAAAAATGTTTCTAGGACAAAGTGTGGATTCCCCAGAGGATAAAGTATCATTGGTAGTATGTAATGTATTTGTTGCAATACAGACATCAACATATACCAGTCCCCAGAGTGCTGGGGTGCCACTTGTCCTCATGTATTTCAGCTCTACAAGCCTATGGTCTTGTTCACACTGTTGTATTTGCTTTGCTTCAAATATTATAACCCATGTTGCTTTTGTGGTGCTTCAAAGCATCTCCAAAGCCTCCATAGTCTATCACAATGCTTGCTCACAGCAACTGCAGCATTTGAGAGGCTTTTCTTCAGAGTTGGCATCGCTTTGTTTTGGAGGTATTGGAGATATGAGATATCTCTGGATGCACTGGGAAACCAACAAGTGAACCAAAACAATATCATCAGTAGTCACTTCCAGTTCATGTGTATATATTCTGGGAATGTCTGGTGCAGACATCACATTTGGTGTGTGGCATGGAGCAGTAGGAAGGTAAGCAGGGACTGGAGCACAGCATCTAGCAGACGGCACATGTGGTGTACAACGTGGGAATGCTATAGCGGAAGGTGAGTGGGGGCCAGAGAGATAGGACTGAACAGCAAGGGATCAGCAAACTGGGGGTCAGAGCTGAAGAAACTAGCAGCTTTCACACATGGTGAGCAGAATGGGAGTAATATAGCGGGAGGTGAGCAGGGACTCCAGAGAGAAAGGACTGAGTGGCAGAAAATCAGCAGAGCTGTCAACCAGGGTGGAAGAAACTAGCAGATGTCATGCGTGGTGTGCAGCATGGGAGCAATATAATGGTAGGTAAACATAGACTGAAGAGAGAGGAGGATCATCAAATCAGGAGATCAACAGAGCTTGGGGTTACTACTGAGTGGGGGGTTCAGCAAAGCTGGGGGCTACTCCTGACTGGAGAATTAGCAAAGTTGGGGCTTACTAATGAGTGGGGGATACGCAGAGCTGGAGGTTACTACTGAGCAGGGGATCAGAAGAGCTGGGGATACTACTGAGCCAGGGATCTGCTTAACATGGGTACTAATGAGAAGAAAAATGGGGGATACAAGCGGGAAGGGGGACAAGGTTGACGCGTTTAACACTTCCAAATGTGCTTTGTCAAAACCAGCAGGATACACATTTAGGAGCAGCTGAACCCATACACTCACCTAGAGCTGCGGTCTCTTATCCTTCTATTGATGGGTATTAATGAGCTGGGGATCTGCTGAGTGGAGGTATTAATGATTTGGGAATCTGCTGAACGGGGTACTAATGAGCTGTGGGTATTACTGAGTTGGGGGTACTACTGAGCCGGAGTTCTACTGAGCCCCTTTAACGCCTCTCAAGCGCCCGGTCATTAGCCTATGCACACTCCCAGCACAATTACTATTGACTAACCCAGTGGTTCTCAACTCCTGTCCTCGGGACCCACTAACAGGCCAGGTTTGCAAGATAACTGAAATACATCACAGGTGATATCATTTGCTGCTCAGTGATTGCAGTATTCTAGTCTGCATCTCCCTAAGGTAATACTTAAAATCTGGCCTGTTGGTGGGTCATGAGGACAGGAGTTGAGAACCACTGGACTAAGCGAAAGCTCCTGATCGCTTGTTGTGATTAAGAGTTTTCGGACCACATGAGTGCCATGACAGCCACTCACGGTGGTCATGTGATCTTAAACCGCACCCTGCCTCCCATGCATTAAAGTGAAAAACCTTGAGGGTTTACAACCCCTTTAAGCCTAAGAGGTAAAGCTGCACAACTATAAAAATTCAGGTTTGTAGATTCAGATTCTTATATATGTACATTGGTGAATGCTTGCTGTTAAATGTTTGGAGAGGTATCTTGCATAATAACCAGCAAGATAAATTATAAACAGTAGAGGTGGTGTTTCATTTCAGGATTATCAGCAGTTTCTGCATCGTGGACAGCATTCGACTAATTTGCACTTTTGACCTTTGTCAGTGGTGTCCATAAATAAAGATTGATTGATGACATCAAAATGGCAAAACTGACATTTATGATGATAAATGATAAGATTACTAGTATTCCTTTATCATATTCTATGCATAGTAAATGACACTCTCTCTTAAAATGTGTTGTCCAGGTAAGAGCCCGTATGGCACACAAAACTCCTCCCACATTGCTTGATCAGTGCGACTACCGAGTTTGATGATAGCCAAAAAGCTGAGACTATACAGTGGTTGTCAGAGGACTGTGATATCACTTCCCTGCACCTCCATGAATTCCAGAAACCCACACAGAGCATTTCTGTTTTATTTTTCTTTTAGTAAATGCTCTATTTTAATATGTCAGCACGCTGTGAAAGGGGTGAAATATCACTAAGCAGCACAGGTCTACATATCTCATATTGAGATCTCTGCACATGATTTCCCACCTACATTGTCAATATCAGAGGATTTCACTTACTCCCCTGCCTGAATTTTTCATTTATTTACCATTACAAAGACTATGACTGGAGAGTGATACACAGGGGGTTCCAATGAGAAGTTCTTCAAGCTGGAATCTATAAAAGATTTTAAAAGCCAGTGGATTCAGTTCACCAGTATCATTTACAATATACATTTTTAGCTAAGATGTGCCTTTAATATAAAAATACTGTATCAATTAAAAGTTATAATAAAGGCAATATTTTTAAAAAAATAACAAACATGTCACATTGACCTGCTCTGTGCGTTGGTTTTGCACAATGCAGCCCTGGTCCTCCTCTTCTTGGGTCCCTCGTTGGCGCTCTTGGCCCCTCCCTCCTGCCGAGTGCTCCCAGAACAAGCAGCTTGCAATGGGGGCACCCAAGCAGGCTCGTTCCTGAGTCTGTCCATTCATACACAGAGCCATGGCTCGGCCCGCTTCCTCTCTCCTCATTGGCTCACTGGCTGTGATTGACAGCAACGAGAACCAATGGCTCCCGCTGCTGTCTCAGCCAGTGAGCAGGGAGAGTACCCGGAGAGCTGAGGCTCTCCTGCACATTGCTGGATCAGGATGGGGCTCAGGTAAATATTAGGGGGCTGGGAGGACTGCATAGAATGCATGAAGGTAAAAAACCTTGAGCCTTTAGAACCACTTAAAAACATATTTCCACTTTTGAAGTTGAATTTGAGAAGACCCCACTATATGTATGTTATATGTTCCTATTCACACAGCATACCTAAAAAAAAATATGGCTTTGCGGCAGATTGCAAGAGCTTCTCAATATTTTTACATTATCTATGTTCCCACAGACTGGGGACTCACTTAATTATCCATCATTAAAGTGGTTGTAAAGACACTTTGTTTTATTCCTAGAATCCCCTGTGTTAGATTAAGTTATGTGCCCCTGTGTGCCCCTGTGTATATGCTTTATAAAAATTATGCAGCTTGCCGCTCACTTGACCTCCCGCCGCTCTCCTCCCTGAGAATCAGGGAGTCAGAGGAGGAGGGGAGGAGAGAGCGGTGGGCGGTCACATGACATTTTTTATTGAACACGTATACTGGGGCACATAACTTAATCTAACACAGGGAATTCTAGGAATAAAACGTAAAAGTTATTTTAGCAGTATTTAGTATTATAGCAGCAGGAGGGGCTAGGAGCAGATTGGCACTGACACTGACTAGCTGACAGGCAGGGAGGGAGGAGGAGAGGGGGAGAGAGGAGAGACAGCGGGCTGATGGAGACATGTAAACTGACCATGGTATCATGGATCAGCAGCCATGATAAACATGGTTAATTTACAGAAGGGAGGGCAGCACCGGGCAGGATTAACCAGGTATTTTAGATTATAAAAAGGGACAAATTACACAGCACAAGCACTGTGCTGTTATTCATGCTTTAAAAGAACAGGATAATTTTTTTTTTTTTAGGGTTACAACCATTTTAACATATACTGCAATTTGTTTTGTTCATTTTCAAATCGATTCGAAAAGTTTTCGAATCAATTTCGAATAGTTTTCGAATTCAAAACGTTTTCGAATTCGCATTTTTAAAAAAAAATACGAATTGTTTTTGAATTGTTTTTGAATTTGAACAGTTTTCAAATTTGAATAGTTTTACAATATCCAAGGAGAATGGGGTGGAGTGGAAAGTGTTGGAAAAGACTGGAAAAAGATAGAATACAATAGAGGGGAAAATAACAGAAAATGAAAGAATATAATGTGGAACAGAGCTATTTTACTCTGTTGTATTATATTCTTTTGTTTTCTGTTATAATCTTTTCTAGTCTATTTTTTTTATGTTCTATTCCTTTGTTTTCTATTCTATTTTGTTCTCTTTGGAAATTGGAAAACTATTCAAATTGGAGGACTTTTTGAATTTGAAAACTATTTGAATTTGAAAACTTTTCAAATTCAAATATGAAAATTATTCGAATTTGAAAATGATTCTAAAATGATTTGAATTTGAATTTCGTCCAAATTTTTTTTTAGTTATTTCGGATTTGTTTAAATTCGGTACTAATATAATTCGGAAATCCGAATTTTCGAAAAACGAAAATTTGTTCGAATTTTAATTCAGAACGAAACTAAATGCACATGTCAATTTTGTCAAAAAAAATATTTATGTCAATAGGAAGATGTAACAAATATAATGTGGGTGTTATCCCAATTTGGCTGCAAAAGTGGAAATATGCTCAAACCCCTTTGCTGCTACTGAGCTAAGGCTTATGTCAGTAGTAGCAGCTGCTTTTACAAACTCTCCCAGGCTGCTGAAGCCACCAGAAAAGTGTGTTATTTACACTGTCAGTTTTATCCTGCCTGATCACTTCCACAAGCACCGAAACACACAATTGTCCTTGCAACCAATCAACATACGCTTATTGGGATTTTTTACCAAAAATGTAGCAGAATACATATTGGCCTAAATTGATGAATACTTTTGATTTTTTTACATTTTTTTTATTAGGTATGTTTTATAGCAGAAAGTAAAACATATTGTCTTTTTTTTTTTTAATTGTCAGTCTTTTTTTGTTTATAGCGAAAAAATAAAAAATGCAGAGGTGATTAACCACTTGCTTACTGGGCATTTAAACCCCCCTCCTGCCCGGACCAATTTTCAGTTTTCAGCATTGTCACTATTTGAATGACAATTGCGCGGTCGTGCAGCGTTGTACCCAAACAAAATTGACATCCTTTTTTTCCCACAAATAGAGCTTTCTTTTGGTGGTATTTGATCACCTCCGTGGTTTTTACTTTTTTGCGCTATAAATAAACAAATAGCGACGATTTTGAAAATAGAACAATATTTTTTACTTTTTGCTATAATAAATATCCAAAAATAAAAAATAAAAAACAAATCTATTCATCAGTTTAGACCGATATATATTCTTCTACATATTTTTGGTAAAAAAATCGCAATAAGCGTATTTTGATTGGGTTGCGCAAAAGTTATAGGCCCTACAAACTATGGACATTGGTTTATGGCGTTTTTATTATTTTTTTTTTGTTACTGTAATGTCGGCGATCTGTGATTTTTATCGGGACTGCGCTATTGCGGCGGACATGTCTGCGTTTTTGACACTTTTTTGGGACCAATGACATTTATACAGCTATCAGATATAAAAATAGACACTGATTACTGTATAAATGTCATTGGCAGGGAAGGGATTAACACTAAGGGGGCAGTGAAGGGGTTAAATGTGTTCCCTGTATGTGTTCTAACTGTGGGGGGGCTAACAGGGGCATAACAGATCTAACTGATCCCGATCGCAGGGATCAGTAGATCTGTCATCCCCCCCTCACAGAGTGGGGAACCGCCATGTTTACATGGGCAGTTCCCCATTTTGGCTCTCTGTGAAGAGATCGCGGGTCTCCGGCGGACATCGAGTCCGCCCGACCCATGGGAACGCTCACGCGGCATGTGGCGAGAGCGCGCCTGGCACGAGCAAAAGGGGAGGACGTCTGTTGACGGCCTCTCGGCATTTCAGATCTGCGCTGTAGCCGTCATCAATCGGCTAAAGTGTGGATCTGAAGAGGTTAAATACCACCAAAAGAAAGCTCTATTTGTGGGGAAAAAAGACACAAATTGTATTTGGGTACAGCGTCGCATGACCACGCAATTGTCAGTTAAAATAGCGCAGTGCCGTATCACAAAGAATGGCCTGGTCATGAAGGGGGATAAACCTTCTGGGGCTTGAGTGGTTAAAAAGAACCTGACACAAGTTTTATCCTATGTGATAGCAATACAAGTATATGAAAGCCATTTTAAAAATAAAAGGGACATGTAAAAAAAAAATGAAATCCCCCTGCCTCCATGTAGACGTACATACCTACATACATGCATGCATTGTGTAAAGGTTAAGATCAAAGATGTATGTTTGACATTGTCGTACATGCTGAACTAAAAGCAATATTTCTAGGGCCATCATTCACAATTGACTCTAAACTGATGACCTGTAAGTGCTTTTTAAAGCAATGCCTGTGGATCATTTTGGGTATCAAATGTGTTTCCTCTTCACACGTACATGCAATTTTAACCACTTGCCGACCATCCGCCGTCATTATACTGTGGCAGGTCGGCTCGTTCCTGCAAATCGCCGTAGCTGTATGTCGGCACGGGAACAGGCTTTTTTGGGTGCGGGGGATCCAATCAGCGGGCCCGGCGGACTCAATGTCTGCCGGCTGCCTGCGATCGTTCCCTGCAGTGACATAACGTGGCTCTGCCTGTGTAAACAAGGCAGATCTCCGTTCTGACAGGGCAGATCACACAGATCCTGTCTTTCTGCTATGCAGGAAGATGGATCTGTGCGTTTCCTCAGGCAGCCCACCCATACAGTTAGAACACACAGTGAGGGAACACATTTAACCCCCTGATCACCCCTAGTGTTAACCCCTTCCCTGTCAGTGTCATTAGTACAATAAGAGTGCATATTTTTAGCATTGATTACTGTAATAATGTCACTGGTTCCCAAAAAAGTGTCAAAAATGTCAGTTAGGTGTCCAATCTGTCCGCCGCAATGTTGCAGTCCCACTAAAAATCTCTGATCGCCGCCATTACTAGTAAAAAAAAAATAATAATAAAAATGCCATAAATCTTTTCCTTATTTTGTAGACGCTATAACTTTTGTGCAAACCAATCAATATAAATTCGATTTTATGCTTATTGAGATTTTTTTTAACAAAACTATGTAGAAGAATACATATTGGCCCAAACTGATGAAGAAAGTTGTTTTTTTACATTTTTTCTAATATTAAGGCCTCATACACACGGGTGTATGTTAAAAAATAAGCAAAACGTTGGGCCCGACGTCAGGGAAAAATCTACGTTTTTTTCAGCGTTATGCAGCAGCATTAGTGAGCGTCGGCGTCAATAGGCGTTTAAAAAAAAAAAAAAATACTCTGCTATTTTTCAACCTAAAAATGTCGGCGTCAAAAAGCCAGTTAACGTCGGCACGGCATTAGTGGGCGTTAATGAGCGCTTCGCGGCATCGGCGTAGAAAACGCCAAAACGTTACAGCCTTGGAACGCGCTGGCCATGGGTTCTACTTTAAGCTCACTAACGCAGACGCCCTCTACAGCTCAAAAACTTTGGCGTTTTTATGGGGCCATTGACTAACATGGAGAGCTGCAAAAAACGCCAAAAACGTGGCGTCAAAGAACGTCCGTGTGTATGAGGCCTTGTTATAGCAAAAAGTAAAAAATATTGTTTTTTTTTTTTTCAAACTTGTCGCTCTTCCTTTGTTTATAGGGCAAAACATAAAAACCGCAGAGGTGATTAACCACTTCAGCCCCGGAAGGATTTCCCACTTTAGGACCAGAGCCCTTTTTGCGATTCTGCGCTGCGTCGCTTTAACTGACAATTGCGCGGTCGTGCGACGTTGTACCCAAACGAAATTTGCGTCCTTTTTTTCCCACAAACAGAGCTTTCTTTTGATGGTATTTGATCATCGCTGCGTCATTTCTGATCGCCGCTATAAACAAAAGAAGAGCGACAATTTTGAAAAAAAACCCAAATTTCTTACTTTTTGCTAAAATACAAATCCAAAAAAAAAATACAAAAAAACATTTTTTTCACCGTTTTATATTCTTCCTCATATTTGTGATAAAAAAAATCACAATCGGCGTTTATTGATTGGTTTGCGCAAAAGTGGCCGCGTTTACGGATGATGAGAATTCATTTTTGGGGTTTTTATTTTTTATTAGTAATGGCGGCGATCTGCGATTTTTAGCGGTACTGCGATATTGGAGCCGACATGTCGGACCATTTTGACACTTTTGGGACCATTGGCATTTATACAGCGATCAGTGCTATACAAATGCACTGATTACTGTGTAAATGCCATTGGCAGTGAAGGGGTTAACCTGCAGGGGGCGCTCTAAGGGTTAACTCTGTTCCCTGGGCGTGTTCTAACTGTGGGGGGACTGCCCTAGCAGGGGAAGGGAAGCGATCACAGCTTCCATGTAGAGGAAGGCTGTGATCACAGCCCTTTCCCCTTCACAGAATGGAGGTCCGTGTTTACTTACACGAACCTCCATTCTTTCACTCCGGGAGGGGGGGGGGGGCATCGCGGGTAGCCGGCGGCAATTGAAGCCGCCGCACCCGCTCCCTGGCCCTCCCCGAACACAGTGAGCGCGGGGGCGCGCCTTCGGCGGTGCGCGCGCGCTCACAGCGCGCGATCTCGCAGCCGCCGTCAGATGACGGCGATTTGCGATATCGCACCACTTTGTCGCCGTCAACCTGCAGTTGGCGGTCGGCAAGTGGTTAAATACTGCCAAATGAAAGCTCTATTTTGTGGGAAAAAATGCATAAATGTTGTTCAGGTACAGCGTCGCACGACTGCGCGATTGTCAGTTAAATCGACGCAGTGCCGTTTCGCAAAAAATGGCCTGGCCAGGAAGGGGGTAAATCCTTCTGGTCCTTAAGTGGTTAAGGCATGTTGGATGTCTATTTTTTCATTGCAACCTTATCTTTAATATTTTAACAAAAATTGCAAATACATTTTGCTTGTGTTTACTAAAATCCCCCTCAGTGTACTTTTTACTAAAATTATGCATTTGATAAACCTTAGCATTAATATTGTGTGACATAAAAAATTGGAACTTTAAGTGTATGTACTCGGGGTAAGGCCTTCCCTTACTTTCTGTTTTTGTTTGCTTTTGTACTTGTAAAATGCTAATAAAACTCTTTAAACTAAGAAAAAAAAAAATTGGAGCTAGCACATTTTATTGTCCAGGGTCTCTGCTTTCAAAAAATACTGTATATAACATTTAGACCCCTTTCACACCAAGGCGTTTTTCAGGCATTTTTGCACTAAAATTAGCACATAAAAAGTGCATCAAAAACACTCCCCATGCATCTCAATGGATGCTTTCACACCGAGGTGTCGCGCTTGCTAGGCGTTGCTAAAAGTCCTGCATGCAGCATCTTTTCAGCTTGTTTTGTGCGCTCAAAATAACGTCTCAAAAACGCCCATTGAAAATAATGGTTAAGCGCTTGAAAAACACTTGAAAAGCGCTTGAAAAGCGCATGAAATGTGCACTGAGGCTGTGGGAAAGGTCACATGATCGAAACGCAAATGCTTAAAAAGCGCTTGAAAAACGTGCCAAAAAGGCACACTAAAATCATGGCGTTTTACAGGGTTTTACAGGCTTTTTTCCAACGCCTTGGTGTGAAAGGAGCCTTAAGCCCCTTTCACACTGAGGCGCTTTCCTAGCGTTTTTGTGCTAAAAATAGCGCTTCCAAAACGCTTCTAAAACGCTGCCCATTAATTCCAATGTACCTATTCACACTGGGGCGTCATGCTGGTGCCGCGTTTAAAAAAGCGCTTCAGTGTGAAAGGGGCCTTAGGGATTTTTTTTTTTACTAACCGTCATACTTAAAATGTGAATTTAACGAGTGCAAAAACAAGATAGCAAAAAATGGATTTAGCAGCAAAAGAGTTAAGACTTGCACAGGTCACTCCCATAGGGGAATGGTGTAATAGGGGAACAAAGGTTAGGCAAGTATAAACCTATGGGGTGGGGGGCATAATCAAAGCACAGTCTTACTTTAAACGTGTTTTATGCATGTTTATTACAGCTCATTGCCTAGCAGTGTTCGTTTTCATTTTTCTCCCTTGCTGTATCTTGAAGTATCCTGGGAAGTAAAGCACAGAGAAGTTTTACAGATTAAAACGGCGCTTTCTCTCTCTACAGACAAATAAGTCATGAATGCTTTACCTGGTGATATCGCTTGCAAAGAAATTGGTGATATTCAATTATGGGGATGTCAGGCACCTTTAAACTGCTGGGAAATGTTTCCTTTATGATGGACATGTTTTCTTTGCAGAACATGTATTTTTATATTGATTTTTTTTCTCTGTGAACCTGTTATAGTGACAGCTGCAAGCTAAACTCTACATCGCTGCTGCCCATAGTCTCCAATCATATATCTACACACAGCCTGCAGTATTTTAAGGATTAGAGTTGTAAGTGCCAACCTCTCTTAGAAATCCCAAGGCAGGAGGACAAGCTGACCTAATCGGTCAGTTGTTTGAATAGATTTTATAGAACAAGGCACAAGTAATCCTTGCCTGACATGCTGGCCTTAACATTTTTTTTTACAGATGATTAATGGACTTGACATCAATGTTCGTATAGCTTTCTGCTAAACATGCGCTACGTATTGTTAAATATCAAGAATATCGTAAAGACTTAAATGCTTATGACAGTGCAAAAATAATGCCAAGGGACAGTATTTTTCCATGGCAGCTTTGGATGGCAGTGGAAACTCCAATATGCAAATAAATATACAAAGTCGGGCCTTGTTTGCTTAATGGTTGTTGCCAGTGCTTGGAGCAATCTGACCTTTCCAAGCAGAAGATAGATTCTAAGAGATATTAGATCTTAAACATTACCTAGGGCTCTGCTAGGGACCAGCTGAAAAAAAAGAAAACTTGAAACTCAGATGATGTATTGAGATACATCTGACCTTTTATTTAACTATGGCCATCAAGAGCTAAAATACTGTAATCGGTATAAATGTAATGTCACTGAACTAACAAAAAAAATAGAAAAACATAATGGATTAAATACCAGGATATTTTTATTATGTCTCTTTCTATTTTTAGAAGGACTTTAGACTCGAAGCAGTTAAAGGATTAATAAACATGAATTCCACATTTTTTTTAGGTAAAAAAGCTTTTAGAAATATAGTTACGGTTGTGCTTATAGAATATGTAAACCCAGCATTTCATATTCCTGATATGTGCCGGCTATACCATGTACTATTATGAAAAAGTATCCTGTTCTCTATGTATTGCTTTCTTTGAGTGAAATCCCTGGTGTTCCTGCCTATCACTCTGCTTTCTTATTAAATATTGACCATGCCACATAGTTACATAGTTAGTCAGGTTGAAAAAAGACACAAGTCCATTTAATTCAACCAAAAAGTAAAAAAAAAAAAAATATATATATATATATATATATATATATATATATACAGTATCTCACAAAAGTGAGTACACCCCTCACATTTTTGTAAATATTTTATTATCTTTTCATGTGATAACACTGAAGAAATTACACTTTGCTACAATGTAAAGTAGTGAGTGTACAGCTTGTATAACAGTGTAAATTTGCTGTACCCTCACAATAACTCAGCACATAGCCATTAATATCTAAAGCACTGGCAACAAAAGTGAGTACACCCCTAAGCGAAAATGTCCAAATTGGGCCCAAAGTTTCAATATTTTGTGTGGCCACCATTATTTTCCAGCACTGCCTTAACCCTCTTGGGCATGGAGTTCACCAGAGCTTCACAGGTTGCCACTGTAGTCCTCTTCCACTCGTCCATGGCGACATCACAGAGCTGGAGGACCTTAGAGCCCTTTCGTTCCTCCACCTTCCGTTTGAGGATGCCCCACAGATACTCAATAGGGTTTAGGTCTGGAGACATGCTTGGCCAGTCCATCACATTTACCCTCAGCTTTTTTAGCAAGGCAGTGGTCGTCTTGGAGGTGTCTTTGGCGTCATTATCATGTTGGATTACTGCCCTGTGGCCCACTCTCCAAAGGGAGGGGACCATGCTCTGCTTCAGTATGTCACAGTACATGTTGGCTTTCATGGTTCCCTCAATGATCTGTAGCTCCCCAGTGGTGGCAGCACTCATTCAGCCCAACTCCCACCACCATGCTTGACTGTAGGCAAGACACTCTTGTCTTTGTACTCTTCACCTGGTTGTCGCCACACAAGCTTGACACCATCTAACCAAATATGTTTATCTTGGTCTCATCAGACCACAGGACATGGTTCCAGTAATCCATGTCCTTAGTCTGCTTGTCTTCAGCAAACTGCAGGTTTTCTTGTGCATCATCTTTAGAAGAGGCTTCCTTCTGGGATGACAGCCATGCAGACCAATTTGATACAGTGTGCGGCATATGGTCTGAGCACTGACAGGCTGACCCCCCACCCCTACAACCTCTGCAACAATGCTGACAGCATTCATAAGTCTATTTCCCAAAGACAACCTCTGCCCTCAAAATCTTTGGTCGACCATGACGAGGCCTGTTCTGAGTGGAACCTGTCCTGTTAAACTGCTGTATGGTCTTGGCCACCATGGTGCAGCTCAGTTTCAGGGTCTTGGAAATCTTCTTATAACCTAAGCCATCTTTATGTTGAGCAAAAATTCTTTTTTTCAGATCCTCAGGGAGTTCTTTGCCATGAGGTGCCATGTTGAACTTCCAGTGACCAGTATGACAGAGTAAGAGCGATAACACCAAATTTAACACACCTGCTCCCCATTAACATCTGAAACCTTGTAACACTAATGAGTCACATGACACCAGGGAGGGAAAATGGCTAATTGGGCCCAATTTGGACATTTTCACTTAGGGGTGTACTCACGTTTGTTGCCAGGGGTTTAAACATGAATGGCTGTGTGTTGAGTTATTTTGAGGAGACAGCAAATTTACACTGTTATACAAGCTGTACACTCACTACTTTTCATTGTAGCAAAGTGTAATTTCTTCAGTATTGTCACATGAAAAGATATAATAAAATATTTTCAAAAATGTGAAGGGTGTGAGATACTGTATATATAACCATACAATTCCATACACAATCCTTCACCCACCGTTGATCCAGAGGAAGGCAAAAAAACCCAGCAAAGCATGGATCCAATTTGCTATAGCGGGGGGAAAAATCCTTCCTGATCCCCCAGGAGGCAATCAGATTTTCCCTGGATCAACTTTACTTATAAATGTTAGTACCCAGTTATATTATTTACATTAAGGAAAGAATCCAGGCCTTTTTTAAAGCAATCTACTGTGCTGGCCAGAACAACCTCTGGAGGGAGTCTATTCCACATTTTCACAGCTCTAAATTTGAAGAAACCTTTCTGTATTTGGAGATAAAATCCCTTTTCCTCTAGATGTAAAGTGCCCTCTTGTCATCTGTGATGACCTTAAAGTGAATAACTCAGCACCAAGTTCACTATATGGACCACTTATGTATTTGTACATGTTGATCATACCCCCCCCCCCCTTAATCTCCTCTTCTCAAAAGAGAATGTATTCAGCTCCTCTAATCTTTCCTCATAGCTGAGCTCCTCCATGCTTCTTATCAGTTTGGTTGCCCTTCTCTACACTTTCTCCAGTTCCCTGATATCCTTTTTGAGAACTGGTGCCCAAACCTGAACTACATATTTCAAATGAGGTCTTACTAATGATTTGTACAGGGGCAAAATTATATCTGTCTCTTTGGAGTCCATACCTCTATTAATACAAGAAAGGATTTAGCTCGCTTTGAAAACCAGAGCTTGGCATTGCATGCCATTGCATGCCATTATTAAGCTTATGGTCAAGCAAAACCCACAGATCCTTCTCCATTATGGATTCCCCCAGCTGTACTCTCCCTAGTATGAATGGTGCATGCATATTCTTAGCCCTCAAGTGCATAACTTTTTGTATTGCTTCATTTATGTGAAATCCCTGGTATTCCTGCCAGTCCCTCTGCTTTCCTGTTATAAATTGACCACATTAAGCAGGAGAGCACACCATGGTCAGTTCCCTAGTTGTGTTGGAAACTCAGTGAGATCTCCTCAAATGATTTGACCTGTCCTGACAAGCCCTCACTGCACAGCCATTCACTAGGAAGATCAGTGTGCTGCTGCTTCTCCTCCCCCAGCTCTTATGCAGCTGGGAACAGAGGGAATGCGATCACTTATAAAAAGGGAAAAAGGGTATTTATAATATATTTTTATATCTATACAAAAGTGGTTTGCCTTTATTTTCTATTTTAAACTGAATGGGTTGTTTTACAAAGTGATTGTTTACAATCACTTTAAGTGGAGTTTGCCTAGTCTTCGGTTCAGTGCATAGTTTGCATTACTTTCCACCAAGTACAATATACTATTTGCAAGACTTACTGGACTTCAAACAGTGAATCTGTCAGTATCATTAGTAGTTTTGATCATAAAATCAGTGCTCCAGCTGCAGATTTTTCTTGTTCTTAAAACATTTGTTAACCCCCAAAAAGCAAACAAACAGATCCTGTTCCTTTGAATCGTTTTATACAGCATAGTGCTTGTGCTGTGTCATTTGACCCCCTGTAACACCTGTAATACCTGGCTGATCCTGCCTGGCTACACCCCCCCCATACGCTGACCATGATATATCAGGGCTGCTGAGCCCTGACACCGTTGTCAGCGTACATGCCTCTGTCACCTGCAGCCTGCTATCTGTCTCCTCTGTGCTCTCACCCCCTCCTTCCCTGCCTGTCAGCTTGTGACAGTGCCTGCCTCCTCAACTCCTGCTGCTCAAATAACTTTCACATCTTTATATCATCCCCTCTGTTTTCTAATCCTGTGTGCCCCTGTGTGAGTGATTTATAAAAAAAAGCCTGCTATACCTCATTTCACAGCTCTGCTCAGCGATCATATGATCGGCTGGCTCTCTCTTTCTCCTCCTTCTCTCCTGAGTGATGTCAGCGGGGGAATCTCGGCCCCGTCCGCTGCATCCACAGTACAGGCCATCTGAACTAGGGGAGCCTGAGGGGGCCACGACCACCCAAAATTACTGTGTGCCCCCCCAACTCATATAACCACCGGCACTGTGGCTGTCCGACTGACTCGCCACCACTTTTCTGTGTCAGTCTCTCAGAGTCTCGAGGAAGTTGGGACTAGGTGACATAACATGATGGCCACCGCTGTTGTTTGTGGGAATTGTAATCTGCGGCGGCCAGCCTGAGCCTTGTGAGATAGCTACAACTCCTGAAGTCCTGGTCGCTGCAGTTGGATCTCTTGGAATTGTTGGACACACACGTTGCTGGCCTGCCTGGGTGCTCCACTGGTGGCTGCAGTACACTGTGCAGTGAGCAAGCACTAGAAGTTGACCCCAGGAGATGACAGAAGCATCACCCACACCCCAGGACTGGAGGAGGTTGTGCAAGGAGGAGGACCTGTCCTGCTGAGCTTTGAGCCATAGCTGGCAGCTGCCAATTTGGCCCATAGCTGAGGTGAGAGACCATGACAGCCCCAGCTGACCCCCACATGATTATCCCATCTACCTCCCCCCAATACACCTCATGTACTCTGCCCCAGTGCCCATGGCCTGGGAATCCTGCTGGGAGCTGGCCACTGGCCATGGCCTACAGGCGAACAGCCAGCAGGACCCACAGGCCAGCAGGACCCATAGATCATGGCCAGCTCCTAGCAAGACCCACAGGCTAGCAGGACCCAAAGGCCATGGCCAGCTCTCAGCATGACCCATAGGCTACTGTCCACTCCCAGCAGGACCCACAGGTCAGTGGCCAGCAGGACCCACAGGTCCACAGCCAGCTCCCAGCAGGAACCACACGCTGTGGGTCCTGCTTGAAGCTGGCCGCAGACCTGTGGGTCCTGCTGGCCACTGACCTTTGGGTCCTGATAGCCATTGACCTGTGGGTCCTGCTGGCTTCTGTCCTGGGGGGCTTGCTGGCCACTAGCCTAGGGTGACCAGAAGTCCCCAGTTTCCATGGATAATCCCTGGACTGTGGACACTTTCCCCAGACCAAGTCTGTCCCCACAAGCTGGGGCAGAAAGGGGCCCCCAGGCCAACCCTACCATGGATCCCACTGGGCCCATTGGGCTGACTTGGAGGGGAAGGGGGGGTGAGTGCCGCCAGATTACACAGATCTCCCGCTTACACGGCACAGCCACTGTGTGCAGTCTATCATAGGAGCACAACCAGGAGGCAGGATTTCATATGACAGCAGCCACCAGGTACGTGGGAGATCCCCGCTCTGTGTAATCTGGCGGCACTCGCCCCCCCTTCCCTCTCCTCTCTCTAATCACCATGCACTTGTGAGGCTGCATTGATGGCCACTGGGGAGGCTGCATAGAGGGGCACTGGTGGGGCTGCATTGATTGGCACTGATCAGGCTGCTTTAATTATTATATTTTTATTATTATACAGGATTTATATAGCGCCAACAATTTACGCAGCGCTGTACAACTTGAGGGTAGACAGTACAAATACAATACACTTAAATACAGTAGGAATCAGAGGGCCCTGCTCGTTAGAGCTTACAATCTAAATGATTGTAAATGATGAGCACTGGTGAGGCTGCATTGATGGGCACTGGTTAGACTGCATTGATGGGCACCGGTGAGGCTGCAAAGATAGGCACTGATCAGGCTGCAGTGATGGGCACTGGTGAGGCTGCAAAGATGGGCACTGATCAGGCAGCATTGATGGGCTCTGGTGAGCCTGCATTGATGGGCACTGATCAGGCTGCATTGATGGGTGCTGGTGAGGCTGCATTGATGGGCATTGATGGTCACTGGTGAGGCTGCATTGATGGGCACTGGTGTGGCTGCATTGATGGGCACTGGTCAGGCTGCATTGATGGGTACCGGTGAGGCTGCATTGATTGACACTGATTAGGCTGCTTTGATGGGCACTGGTGAGGCTGCATTGATGGGCACTGATCAGGCTGCATTGATGGGTACCGGTGAGGCTGCATTGATTGACACTGATTAGGCTGCATTGATGGGCACTGTTGAGGCTGCATTGATGGGCACTGATCCAGCTGCATTGATGGATACTGGTGAGGCTGCATTGATGGGCACTGATCCGGCTGAATTGATGGGCACTGGTAAGACTGCATTGATGGGCACCAGTGAGGCTGCATTGATGGTCAATGATCAGGCTGCATTGATGGGCACTGGTGAGGCTGCATTGTTGGGCACTGATCAGGCTGCATTGATGGACACAGCTGAGGCTGCATTGATGGGCACTGTTGAGGCTGCATAGGTCGGCACTGATCCGGCTGCATTGATGGGCACTGGTGAGGCTGCTATGATGGGCACCGGTAAGGCTGCATTGATGGGCACTGGTGAGGCTGCATTGATGGGCACCGATCTGGCTGCATTGATGAACACTGGTGAAGCTGCATTGATGGGCACTAATCAGGCTGCATTGATGGGCACTGGCAAGGCTGCAAAGATGAACACTGATCAGGCTGCATTGATGGGCACCGGTGAGGCTGCAAAGATGGGCACTGATTAGGATGTATTAATGGGCACTGGTGAAGCTGCATTGATGGGCACTGGTGAGGCCGCATTGATGGGCACTAATCAGGCTGCATTGATGGGCACTGGTGAGGCTGCATTGATGACCTCTGGAGTGCATTCTATTCTTGAAATATATATATATAAAATTGTGTTTTATGGTTGGATCCCATGCTTTTGTCCCTGTCCCCCCCCCCCCCTATGTGCCAGCCTTAAATATGAAAGCTGGAGACGCCACCGGGTGGCGTCCGCCAGGGGTGGACTGACCATTCTGGCATCCCTGACTGATGCCTGACTGATGTCAAACATCCAGAGCAGACACATTGGGCCACCTGGGTAGGAGGGGCGGCTAGGCAGCACATAGAGGAACCAAACCGTCCCTTTATCTCCTGCCGACACTGAATGCTCGTTTCTCTTCCTGTAGGCATTTAGTGGTGGCAGGAGATAAATGGACGGATTGGTTCCTCTATGTGCTGCCTAGCCACCCCTCCTACCCAGACGGCCTCTGCCATATTGCAGGGGGGCCGTGTGAGCACCTCTATCTATGCAACCAGGAGCTATAGGCTACCTCTTGTTTCTCCCTGGGTGCAGTGCAGCTTCTGTGTCCTTCTGTGGCCGGCAGACCCGATGGTCTCTCTTCCAGCCAGCAGCTTCTACAGGGGCTGACCGAGCTGGTGGGCAGGGTGGGGGTGTTGGAGGGTGAACATAGATGGGAGGGCGAGCATAGATGGTGACCATGGAAGGCTTCCCCCCATCCATGTGGTGAGTGACTCCTGCAGCTATTCCCTATATCTGTAATGCTTCAGCTTCCTACTGTGGTTAGTACACTCTATGCTCCCCCCCCCGTATACTGCTACCCACCACTGTTTACTGCCCCCCTCCACCTGTATACTGCACACTACCCCCCTGTATACTGCTTCCACCACTGTATACTGCCGCCCAGACGGCCGGTGTCTTCCTGTGTCTTCGACGTGACGTGGGTCCCTCTTTGTTCTCCATCGGATATCGAGGACCAACGTATCTATCTCCACGA
>BLSH010255450.1:708620-725241 GCA_018402905.1 Glandirana rugosa
CATATCTCCCCCCTCGTCATATGTCTCCCCCATCACCCGTCATATGTCACCACCTTCGTCATATGTCCCCCATCACACGTCATATGTCCACCTCCCCCCGTCATTTGTCACCCCCCTCCACCTGTATACTGCACACTACCCCCTGTATACTGCTTCCACCACTGTATACTGCCCACTACCCCCTCTGTATACTGCTCCCCCCTCTATACTGCTCACTGCCCCCCACCACTGTACACTGCCCCCCTCCCCCTGTATACTGCTCCCCTCCCACTGTATACTGCCCACTACTGCCCCTGTATACTACTCTCCACCACTGTATACTGCCCATTACCCCCCCATGTATACTGCTCCCCCCTGTATACTGCTCGCTGCTCCCCACCACTGTATACTGTCTATGTAAAAGGCTGGGAAGTTCCCAGCTAAGCCCATTGGGCACATCCTTAAACTGGTATTAAATGCAAAAACTAAAATTTACTAAACTGCAGAATACCAATTCTTAGATGCGTTGGTTGCATTTGGTTTTCTCCTTTATTTCCACCCGGTAATCCAACCTGAAAGTTTGTTATTTATCAACTTACTTTAGCAAACCAAGGTGTCCAGACAAAGAAGCAGTTAGAGGGTTCATACAACCCATTTAACATTGACAGGGTGCTTACGATGATCAGCTTTTATGTAAAGTCTTTATGCCAAAAATAAAATAAAATGTTTGTTGTAACTGCTGATAACGCATTAGCTGGAGTTCAGCTTCAATTTATTAAGTCCATCTTAATCTTCTAGTCTAACACTACCCTCTTCCCAAAATGACAATGCTTTATCCAGAATGCAGATGCCCTAATACAAGAATTGTGTTACCGGCAGGATCATTAGATGACATCAAGGGAAAAAAAAAAAAGCTTAAGACCCCTTTCACACCAAGGCGTTTTTCAGGCGCTTTTTCGCAAAAAATAGCGCCTAAAAAGTGCCCAAAAAATTGCCCCCCAATACACCCCAGTGTGAAAGCCAGAGTGCTTTCACACTGGGGAGGTGTGCTGGCGGGACGGTAAAAAAAAGTCCTGCAAGACGCATCTTTACAGCGGTGTGGGAGCGGTGTATTCCACTCCTATACCGCCCCTGCCTATTGAAAACAATGGGGCAGCGCTCCCAAATCGCCTGAACACTGCTTCGGGAGTGCTGCAAACCCGCACTTTTAACCCCTGTTTAACCCCTTGTGTGGGGGTTAAAAGCGCACTGCCGCTGTGCGAATAGAGGTGCCATAGTGCTGCTATAACGAGCAGTAAAACACCGCTAATTAGCGGTGTTTTATTACTAACGCTCGGGCGGCTCCGGTGTGAAAGGAGCCTTAATAAAAAAAACCATAACATTTAAGGATTGGTAAGCTGCAATATATCACACCTTTGCTCTGTGTTTAATACTGTTTAACCACTTGTCAACCGCCAACCGCAGTCTGATGGTGACAGAGTGGCTTGTTATCGCAAACCGCCGTCATACGACGGCGGCTGCGATAACTAGTGCTGTAAGCGCGCGTGCGCCACCGGAGGGGTGCTCACTGTGTCCGGGGGGGCCAGGGAGCAGGTGTGGCGGACTCAATCGCCGCCGGCTACCCACGATGGCCCCCCCACAGTGAAAGAATGGAGGTCCATGTATGTAAACACAGATCTCCGTTCTGTTAGAGGGGGAAGGGCTGTAAGCACAGGCTTCCTCTATATGGAAGCCGTGATCATCCCCTTTTCCCAGCCAGGCCAGCCCACACACAGTTAGAACATGCCCAGGGAACACAGTTAACCCTTAGAGCGCCCCTGCAGGTTAACCCCTTCACTGCCAATCACTGGCATTTTTATAGCACTGATCGCTGTATAAATGCCAATGGTCCCAAAAAAGTGTCAAAATGGTCCGATATGTCCGCTGCAATATCGCAGTACCACTAAAAATCGCAGATCGCCGCCATTACTAGTAAAAAAAAAAAAAAATAATAAAAACCCCAGAAATTAATTCTCATCGTTCGTAAATGCGGCAACTTTTGCGCAAACCAATCAACAAATGCCAAATGCGATTTTTTTTTACCAAAAATATGAGGAAGAATATAAATCGGCCAAAACCGATGGAAAAAAATGTTTTTTTTTATATATTTTTTTTGGATTTGTATTTTAGCAAGAAGTAAGAAATGTGTTTTTTTTTGCAAAATTGTCTCTCTTCTTTTGTTTATAGCGGCGATCAGAAATGACGCAGAGGTGATCAAATACCACCAAAAGAAAGCTCTATTTGTGGGAAAAAAAGGACACAAATTTTGTTTGGGTACAACGTCGCACGACAGCGCAATTGTCAGTTAAAGAGACGCAGTGCCGAATCACAAAATGTGCTCTGGTCCTAAAGTGTGAAATCCTTCCGGGGCTGAAGTGGTTAAGGGGTAACTCCACTTTTGTGGGGAAAAAATAGCAAATAAAGAAAAAATGATATAGCGCATATAATTGTGACACTAATACATATTGTAATTGAATGTTATTAAAAATTACCTTTCCTTTGTAGTTTTCTGAGAATGCATTGCAATATGGCTACATGGAGTTGTTCTGTACACAGAATGTGTACTGACCACTCCCCAGAAACATTATTCCTGCTTGTGTGATTGTCTCACTGATCTTCCCAGAAGTCTGCACTAAGATACAAGTCAGATTTCAGGCATCCCCTGCAACAAAAATGTCATTTTTGGAGAGATACTTTCAATAGGAACATGTCTAAAGGGATGCAGGCCCAGCAGCTTTCATCATTAGTGCCCAGCAGGTACACACCTGATAGATAATTATGAAACCATTCCCATCAGACCCACTCAGAACAGAGGCACAGACAAACACACATGGATTTCTTCAGAATACCAAAAGGTAGGAATCTGCAATAAAGTTTGTTATAATCCTTGCAATGTACATAGATCACCCAGAGGGGAATGTTTTTTTCTCAACAAACATGGAGTTACGCTTTAATTGCCAACATTCCAAGATACATTTATATTTCCACATGACAAGGTGTTACAATTTGAAAACCAACATATTATTAAGCAGAGTGATATTACAATTGCTAAATACTACATATGGTAAAGATAGGGTTGCCACCTCATCTCTTTAAACCCGAACACATATAAATTACACAGGCTCTGAGGCTAATTTAATGCAGATAAGGCACAAAGTGAGTTTAATTACCACCTTAATCAGCCACAGAACCTGTGTAATTATTATGTATTCGGGTTTAAAGGGATGAGGTGGCAACTCTAGGTAAAGATCTGATATCTATTTTGCTTAGGAGGTGTAATGTGTCTTATTAGCCTACTGGTCCTGGTAAATTAGGTATATTTGGTGTCAAATTGATGAATAACCCCTTTTAGACATAACTGTAGCCACTATTTAGGAAGGTGGATCAATCATTATTGAATTTATGGAACCTGAATGTAAGTTTCAAATTTGGTATGTATGAAAATTCAGCTCTAGTTCAATGTAGTACTCTGTACCCAGTCTCACAAATGTGTATTCCTCAACAGCTTTCAAAACTGTTTATGACTTGGCCATTTATGACAGGACCTCATTAGAAGTCTTTTGAAGACCCTGCTAATTAATGTTTACAATGCTCTGCATTCCTCCAAACTGGACTGTGTTTGGTCAAATTTGTCACCTTACATGGCTGCCTAGTATAGACATGATAGGGTACTGACTTGGGAATTATAGGGAAAATGAGGATGAGACATGCAAATGTAACAATTTATGCTTCTCACAGTTTATACTGCTACACAGTTCTCACACTGCCCTAGTAAGGGGACAAAGAGTTCTTTATCCAAGTTCTGAACCAAAGGTGCAGGAACTGTCAGGGCTTGAACCTAATGGACATCAGCCATTTTTAGCCTTATTATTACAGTATGTACAGTAATTACAGTATGCAGTATGTGTCTGTTTGAACACATCAGCAACTGGCAAAATTATACAATGAAGTTTGATAGAATCCCTACAATCCTTACAATATTACAACTGACCAGGACAGTTGTCAACTCCTGTCCTCAGGACCCACCAACAGGGCAGATTTTAAAGCGGTTGTCTACCCTTTTTTTGTACTTTTACCTACAGGTAAGCCTAGAATAAGGCTTACCTGTAGGTAAAATGAATATCTCCTAAACCTGTATGGTTTAGAAGATATTCCCTTTCTAATGTAATATATCGTTACGGCGCATGCGCCGTGTATGTTCCGGCGCATGCGCCGTATATGTGTCCCGGCAAAAGCCGGCATTAGTTCCGGACCCTGCCGGAAAAAATGAGCCACGCGCCCAGAAGCAAGATCCGGGTGAAGATGTCTGCTCCCACGGAGGGGACTGAGCGGCTCGGTCGGATCTTCGTTTTAAGGTGAGTATTTCATAATGAGCTAGTATGCGGTGCATACTAGCTCATTATGCTATTGTCTTGCAGGTTTTTATTTTTTAAATTTTTTTTTTTGAGTAGACAACCGCTTTAAGTATTACCTTGGGGAGATGCAGACTATAATACTGCAATCACTGAGCAGCAAATGATATACCCTGTGATGTATTTCAGTTATCCTGCAAACCTGGCCTGTTAGTGGGTCCCGAGGACAGGAGTTGAGAACCACTGCATTAAAGCCACTGCTTTCCTACATACAACAAAAAAATGTAGTCACTGTGTCTTGGCACAGAATTATATATATAGATTAAAGACATTATGCAGGAAATTAGTCGTGATATGTGTTGAGGCACACGTACCTCTTCATTTGCTTGTGCTGTTCAGTGCCACATATACTAAATATACTCTCAAGGGGACCAATTAGTAAAGTCAACATGATGTTTGCGCAATTTAAAGCACATAAACTAGTGTTTTGGATGCATGGTACTAACAGCTGTTTAGAGAATAATGTATAATATATGGTAAATTAGTAACACACTGACTTGTTCTCATTCTTATCTAATTCTAGACAGATTTTTTTTTTTTAATCTGTTCTGTTTACTAAGTCATGAATTCTATTCTGTAGGTTTAAATATGCATTACTAGAGTGTTTGCAAGCTTTGTCTTTGATAGAAGACTTGTTGGAGGAATAATTATCCAAATCATAATTTTATGATGGCCCTTGAAACCAGTTAGAAGTGAATCTGCCATAAAACAATATATTTGAGTGAGAATCCTCAGTTGGAAGCTGGCACTGTGTGATTTCAGAACTTCATGCTAGTTACTGACATTGCTTTCCCAAAGACTGAATAAATTCAGCTTCATTGCCCTGGGCCCCTAAGACTCAGACAGAGTCAGACAGGGCCAGCTTTCACTTGAATTTAAAACATTGACATAGCGTATCAATTTTAAAACATATATTAACCACTTGCCCACTGGGCACTTAAACCCCTTTTCTAACCAGAACAATTTTCAGCTTTCAGTGCATTTTGAATGACAATTACTCAGTCATGCAACACTGTACCCATATGACATGTTTGCCCTTTGTTTCACACAAACAGAGATTTCTTTTGGTGGTATTTAATCACCACTGGGTTTTTTATGCTTTGCGCTGCAAAAGAAAAACGACCAAAGAGTTTGTAAAAAAAATAATTTTTCTTTGTTTCCATTTTAAAATTTTGAAAATTAGTAATTTTTCTTCATAAATTTTGGCCAAAATATATACTGCTACACATCTTTGGTAAAAAATAACCCAAATTAGTGGATATTATTTGATCTTTGTGAAAGTTATAGAATCTACAAGCTATGGTGTCAAATTGGTCAGACCTGATGTACTGACGTCCACGGGCGTAGATAAGGGGGGGAGTTTGGGGTGTTCAAACCCCCCCCCCAGAGCATCCTGCCAAAACTAAAAATGTCTCTGCCCTGTCGCCTCTCATGGCGCCAGCACCGCAACAACAAACAGCGGAGCACAGCAGCCAGTATTGCGGGTGAAGTGGATGCAGCAGGTTGGGTGTAAGGCACACTGTCACAGGCACTTACGTCACGCTGTTATGACCAGGCTGTGCTGGGTTCCCGGCGGACAGATCATAGACACAGTGGGAGTGGGCGGCGTCTGTAGTCCCACCCACTGTGCCCAACTGTCTCTACACTCTGTACTTCCCGCCTTGGACTTTGGAGGAGAATAAAGCGGAGAACACGCAAGGTAGCAGTACTGCTACTAAGGAGCTGAGCCTCCCTTTTTCCTTTTCGGCTTGCTTGCTGCCTAAGGGACGGTCATAACAGACCACTTACCACCACTGCTGTGCTGCCATTGAGGTAAATGAGTCTGTGGCAACTGGCAAAATTATTCACTAATCACTGGATTTGTGGGTTACCATTTTCCACTGCTTGGTTGGTACTGACAGTCCAGCCTGGCTCTCTCAGCTATGTTGTGGTGCTGACTGCAGAGCCAAAGGGCCGAGGTGTTACCAGGCACAACAACATTGCTGCCAGAGCCAGGCTGGACTGTTTGCTATCCTTAATGCCCTGGCCCCTTTTTAATTGTGCTGAAAAGGCAATAATAAGCCCCAATTCACACTAGGATGTGGTGCAGAAAACCTGCGACGCATCTCCCGCACAGGCTGTCTTTAACGCTGGGCCCCTTGTACCTGCACTGCCTGTAAAAAAGTTGGCGGCCAAATACTACTGGGGTGGAGTTGGACTACAGCTGTGCGGCTTGGTTCGAGGCTTGGTGCTCCGTCATCTCTTCCGATTCCCAACCAACCACTGCCTGACCTGGCGTCACGTGTCCTCCACATCCCCCTAACAGCCAATCACTCCACCCCCTAACAACCAGACATGTGATCAGTGGGGAGGAGAGGTAGGGACGGCTCCTCCCTCCTCTGTAAAGTCCATGGTGAAAGTCTGGGACCTGTCCTCATTGTTGGTGTCACTGTACTTGGTGGATGAGTCTGGCTTATGCAGGAGTAACCTCTCTTGCGACCCTGATTCGTGAACCCCTGGTAGAGCAGACAGGAGGCTCAAGAGTGAGGATGGCATGAGGGTTGAGATTGTCACCGGTGACAACTGAAGAGGTGCTTCCGGTCTCGTGCTGGTTGAATAGAGTGGTGGTACAGGCCGGGTCGGTAGCTAGCTGGCGCTGCAGTACAGAGAGAGCAGGCAGAAGAATGGTCGGGCACAGGCAGAGTTCATCAACGGGCTGGCAGCAAAGGTACAAGGGAGCAGGCAGGAGAGTGGTCATGGGTAGCCGAGGTCCGTGCAGGCGGAGATCAAGCAGGGTCGGGACAAGCCGGGTCACAGGAACAGGAATCAGACAACAGGAAGCTCAGGAACACACACTAAATGCTGTAGATCAGACAGCAGAGTCTGTGTGCTGCTAAGCTGTTTAAATAAGGCAGCTTGGCTCCAATCAATGAAATCACCCTGCACAATTGTTAACCCTTATTGACCCTTAGTGACCCCTGCGCTGGCTAGCAGATCCATGACACACGTGCATAGGTGCAGAAAGTCCACTTAGCCACAGATTCCCTTCTTAACAGTCACACAGTAAGTAAATGAAATGTGTGGGATGTGGGGACACTGACAGAACCTGTTATGGTGATCAGGAAGGACCATTGTGAGTGTTCAGCAGTCAATGTACAGGGATAGGAGGTCAGACAGTACATGGATGGTCTCTGACCATCTCCTGTAGTACAACTGCAGTCTCTGACCATCTCCTCCAATATGTCTGCAGTCTCTGACCATCTCCTGTAGTACAACTGCAGTCTCTGACCATCTCCTCCAATATGTCTGCAGTCTCTTACCATCTCCTGTAGTATGTCTGCAGTTTCTGACCATCTCCTGTAGTACGTCTGTAGTCTCTGACCATCTCTTGTACACCTTCAGTCTCTGACCATCTCCTGTAGTACGTCTGCAGTCTCTGACCATCTGTTGTAGTACGCCTGCAGTCGCTGACCATCTCCTGTAGTACGTCTGCAGTCTCTGACCCTCTCGTGTACTATGTCTGCAGTCTCTGACCATCTCGTGTACTATGTCTGCAGTCTCTGACCATCTCCTGTACTATGTCTGCAGTCTCTGACCATTTCCTGTACTATGTCTGCAATCTCTGACCATCTCCTGTAGTACTTCGGCATCTTCTGACCATCTCCTGTAGTACGCCTGCAGTCTCTGACCATCTCCTGTAGTATATCTGCAGTCTCTGACCCTCTCCTGTACTATGTCTGCAGTCTCTGACCATCTCCTGGACTATGTCTGCAGTCTCTGACCCTCTCCTGTACTTTGTATGCAGTCTCTGACCATCTCCTCTACTACATCTGCAGTCTCTGACCATCTCCTGTACTATGTTTCCAGTCTTTGACCATCTCCTGTACTATGTCTGCAATCTCTGACCATCTCCTGTAGTACGCCTGCAGCCTCTGACCATCTCAGGTAGTGTGTCTGGCAGTAAATGATATGCACAACCCTTTTGTGTGTTAGGGGCTGCAGTTGAGGCCCTGAAAACCTCATCAGTTGACCATCACTGGGATGCAGTCTCAAACCAAGCAATACAGCCACACAATAAATGGAGTGCATGAGAGTCAGAACAAGCTGTTCTGATTTAAAGTAGACCTTTCACCATGAAGGCCTCTTTCTGCAGTCTCTACTTTAGCGATCAGCGCCTCCCCGCCCGACTCTTGCTTCCACATGTGTGACGTTGCTGGGTAGGCAGTTGGTGACGCCTATTTAGGCGTCCCCCTTGGTGGATGTTGGCGTCCTGCACACAATACACTGACATGCACGTGTTATCATGGATGACCATGCCTCACGTGTACAGGTAACATTCACATTCATTTTACTGTCACTTTCCATTCTGATCACCCATTGGTCTGGTTGTCTATCTAGCTTTCATCTTTTTTTTTCCTCCCTAGCAACCTTACCTACCTTCCTTCACTCCTTTTCCTCTCTATCCCTCCTCCATTCATCTGGTTTCTTGGATCTCATTCACCTCTCCACTTCACAGGTCTCTGTTCCATATCTTGTCTGCTCTTCAGCTCCCTTCCCTTGATTCAGCTCCACTTCCTTCCTTTCTTTTTTTGATCTCCCATGCACACCCACTCAATAGTTGCTCATTTCATCCAACTCTCCCATAGCACACTATCATCCCATGCTTCTACCATGGGTTTTTTTATCACCAGGACGCCCTCATCCACCTGGGGTGATGCCAACTGTGGGTTGCTGCCATCATGCCCCCTGCCACAGCTCCCGGCCCTGATGGCCCTGGACGGGCCTTTGGCTTCGACGGTGTATCACCATCATATGAGTGTTGTAAGTTGCATGCGCAGTTTGTGGAGGGATTCATACCCCCAATGTTTTCACGTTGTCAATGGCTGCTCCTATATTAATCTTTTTTTAAACACACCACGAGCCTGCTCCTGATGAGTGGCTCAAAGCCACGAAACATACGTAGAGCTAAAAGCTGCCTTGGGTTCAACTTTCTATGCGTTTTATACAACCAACCTCAATAGGAACAATGAGGTCCTTGGCCACGCAGACCTGTCTGTGTATATATATCTACCAGTCTGTATATTAAATACCTGATGGATGGGGGCAATGTACTGAGCTTACTACATTTATATCCATTGTTATGAATTTGTATTATCGTTTATGATTGATATTTTATCATGTAATGTTTATGATTATATGCATCAGTATATATATATATATATTTATATCCACAAATTAAATTTCTGTGAACATCTCCATCAGTTTATTGTGTATCCCTCGTGTGCTTCAATTAAAGTCCCACTCCCCTCTTCCCAAATCTTGCAACACTGCAAAATTTTGTTTCCTTTACAAGGCAGGGATGGAAGGGGACGGCCTTACCAGGCCATGGCTTAATTTAAAGTCCCAATTTTCTTCCTCCATTTATAGCTGTGTGTGCTCTGCTCATCGCTAATAACACGTTCTAGGAGTTTTCTGTCTATTGGTGAGTCCCCCACCTCCCCGATCCATTGTGTGCAGGCAGTGAGGAGATGATGTGCTGTAACCTCCAGCAACCAATCAGCGAGCATTAATAATGTGCTGTAACCTCCAGCAACCAACCAGTAAGTGGTAATGATGTGCTGTAACCTCCAGCAACCAACCAGTGAGTGGTAATGATGTGCTGTAACCTCCAGCAACCAATCAGTGAGCAGTCATGATGTGAATGGGGGGGGGGGGGCGAAGAAAATGTTTGCCCAGGGTCCAATCAATATTAAAGGTGGCCATGGTCCTGCACCACATTCAAATTGCACTGCAATCTACAGCGGGTGTCAGTGAAATCTTAATGACATCCCAAATACAGTGTGCTTGCCTGCCCCAGATCTGATCATACAAAATGACCATGTGATCCGGTTTCAATGCGTTCCTAAAATTGGTGCATGCACGACTTTGGTGTAATGCAGTGCAATCTAAGCCCATTCAAAATGAATGGGCTCAAATCGCACTGCACTGAATCGCATGTGAATTGCACAGAAATGTGATGCAGTTTCTGTGTGACTCATAGCATGAACCAAGGCTAAGGGGGGTTCACACCTATGCATGCGGCGTGGCCTACGTTTGCGTGGGAATGGGCTGCTGTCCCTGCCAGAAATGCAGCAAAAAGGTCCTTGCACCTTTTCTAAAAACACAGCTGCAGAGAAAACACATTTTAAATAAAAAAAAAACACATTTTAAATTAATTTTAAATTAAAATAAGGAACATATTATATTCACTTGCTCTGTGCAATGGTTTTGCAATGGCCTTGATCCTCCTCTTCTCTGTGTGCCACAATAAAAAGCTGCTTGCTACAGGGGCACACAGTGCATGCTCGCTCCTGTGCTGCTTGGTTCTCCCCCCCCCCCCGCTTCACCACTTGGTACCTGCTGCTGAACCCCCCCCAGGAGAAAAAATGATCTACGGCCCTGATAACCACTGTACATCAGTTACCTGTTGTTCATCCTCCATGCTTGATTTTACTGCAACGACACATGGGGTTGATTTACTAAAGGCAACTAGGCTGTTCACTTTGAAAGAGAATTTGCCCAGAGCTTAGGGATTGGGATGAAGCGCTGCTTACTTCCACCATCCAATCATGTGCAAGCTAAAATATTTTTTTTTTCTTGTAGGTGATTGGGTAAAGCGAACAGCTTATTTATCTTTAATAAATCAACCCCATGGACTTTGAAAAAGATCATCAGGATGCCAATGATTTCTATTTCCAATCAAATTTTAGACATATTGATCTCAGGGATGTGAGCTAGTTCTGCCTCTGAATTTTTAGTTTTAGAAAACATATTAGTAAACAAATGTATAAAACTCAAATTTTTTTCAATATATGGCATGGCATTTCATAAACTTAAATATCTTTGCAAACAGAATCCATTAACTCAGCAACAAAAGTACATTTTTAACAGAAGGGTACGAGGAATCTTGACAACATATTAGCCTAAGCAGATTACTGCATTTCCTTAACCACAGGTTTCTGTGCCTGTCAGCAAAATGTACTGTAATATAAAATTCATTCTTAGATGATATGTAAAACATAAATAATATCTTCCAAGTGTAATCATTAGCAAGGCATATAAATAGTAAATAGAATAGTGAAGTGAAATACTTTTTTTAAGCACGTAGAAATCTAAATTACTACCATCCCATGATTAAACAGAATAACATGGTCAAATGAAATAAGGGCACTCTAAGGCTGCACTGAAATTTGGAGTTTGGAGCCATGGTTTTATGCATTCATGTTCTTACACCACAAACATATTGGTGAGCCCATTAATTCTAGTGGGCTGCCCTACACACGACAAACATGGCAAAGTAGCTTATGCACCTTTTTGAGTGTTAAGCTTTGTTCATCTTTTAACCGCTCCTTTTGCCACATGTTTTTTCACACAACAAATGTGCATTTTTTTTGCCGCTTTTGGGGTGCCATTAACAATGAATGGTAACGTAAGGGTGACAGTTGTTTTTCATGTGTTTTGTAAGCGCATGCGAAACTGTACAGTTTTATGCTTTCATGAAATTCTTAAGTGTGAATGCAGCCTAAGTGTATCACTGAGACATACCAAAATAAAAAAAATTACACATTTTATTGAAAAACTGTATTAAATTGTTCAGTCATAATATTTCATAAAAACCCTACCACAGGTACAGTACATAAGCAAAAAGTCCATGTATACAGTATATTATGTTATAGAATTTATATGACAACTTTATTATTTGTTATAGACTGAATTATGCATCTTTTGAAATAACCAGAAGAGTATTAACCTAGTTCTGAAGAAGCAGAAATGTGGGAAAAATACATCAACATAGATTTCTAAATAACTTTATACGTTGTGTCTGACAATCTCTATCATTTATGATGGTCATAATATATACGTGGGCATTTTGGTTATGTACCAATGAGAAGGGTATAATGAAATAATAATGGGGATACATTTTGAGCAGTTTGTCAACAAAACGTTTGTAATGATATATATTGGTATCTATGATATCTTAATGCTATGCCTAGAATTCTTTGGTTTTGTAATTCATGAGAAAGACATCTAGTAATGTAAGTTGTACATAGCTGTTGCCATATATGAAGCCTTTTTTATATTAAATTAAATCCACTAAATACAATAAGCTCTTGATGCAGCCATCATGTTTGTTGATAACCAAAGAAGGTCTTCACAATTAGGCAGCATACTGAATAAAACAATAATTTAAAATCAATCGCTCATCCCAAGACCAACAGGAGTGGCACCTTTCCTTTTTCATGTAACAAAGCAAATTTCTTGGTTTACAAATGTTTGGGTGATGTGTGATATTTAGTAGAAGTAACATTGCTTGTTTGAGTTCACATGAATATAGTTTTACATTTTATTATATCCAGAAGCACTGCCTAAAATCTGATCATCTATTACAATTTTGAAGACGAATGAGAACAGTAAATAGTAGTTGGGAATGTATTCTCAATCTAACTTTCAAACAATCTTTTTTTTGACAGATAGAGGCATAGGCATGCACCTCTGTGGACTCACTGACTTACAGACCAATTTTACCTGCAGCTACAAAACCTTAGTCAAAGTCAGGGGCATATAAAGCTACTTTCTTAAAAGGAAAATAAGTTTGGCTTGGCTTGTGCTTCAGGGTTCTAATGTAGCGATGAACAAAAACTTCAAACTATCGAATAAATCCTTATAGGCATAGATTTTGCAGCAACTCATGTGCAGCAGTGTCCTCTTGGCTTAAACAAGGCAACCTTTCTGGGTAAAGAGGTTGCCAAGAGTGATCTAAAATTTTGTTGTTACTGTTGTGATGCTGCAGAGTCTTTATGTATATATGTGCTACATATAAATTAAACAAATTGTAAATATATTGTGAGTGCATACTATAGGCCTTCTAACATAAAGGATGAGGTGGTGATTCAGCTCTCTTCACAGACTAAAATGGCTGGGACAATAGATAAAACCAAGAGTGCATCGCTATATAATTGTGATTACGCTATAAATAAATAAATGTCCAAAATTCATAGGTGAACCTTCTGTGAGTGAACATGAAGTGTTCAAAATTAATAATACTAAAATATTACTGTTTTTTAAAGTGAAAATAATAAATATAAAATGTGCAAAAAATACAAAAAAAGTTCATATAGAAAGTTAAAAATTGCACACAGTCCCGTGATGGAAAGTGCAGGAGAAAAATAGACTTGATATATATGTGATGTAAAGGAACTCCTCTTCACATTTCACTCCACCATGGAAATAACCCTCACCAAAGATGTATAGGAGGCTTACCAGATGGAGTGGACCAATTTGGCATATACCAAGCTAGGTCATACAGGCTTTGGTGTCTGTACACCCAAACTTCCTATATATGATATAAAGGAACTCCTCTTCTTACTTCTCTCCACCGTGAAAAAAAAACACCATCAAAGATGTGTAAGGAGGCTTACCAGATGGAGTGGACCTATTTGGCATATACCAAGCCAGGCCATGCAGGCTTTGGTGTCCATACACCCAATAGTTATCCAGAAGCTTCCAATATCCACTTGGGTGGAGCTGGAAGGCCGGGATATGCTCAGCTGGATCAAACAGTAAATGTGGAACAATACTCCAGATCATCCTGATATCGTATAGAAATTCCTCTCACAGACAATTAATAATGATTCATAATGGAAAGAGAATGGAACCCAACATAGTATGATACCGTAAAAACAAACCGATTTATTGATCAAGATTAAAAACACTTGCATTTCAGTAGATATAATTGCGCTCGTCACAAAGTACAAGTATGGCATAGATCAGTGGACCCACTGTGTTTCGCCTCAATTAGACATAATCTAATTTCTTGTAAAATGGCTGGGAAACGGGGCAATTTTATCATGGGAGACTTCAAATATCCTTAAATCGACTGGCAATACATAGGTCAAATGGTGGAAGCCCCAGCCAGAAAATTGTTCTGTTTGATCTAATAATTTCAAGCAACACAAAGCTAACGTGGAAACATAGGGTAATTACATAAGTCATAAGTTACAGGAAAGAGAAGAACGTTGGTGTAACGAGAACTTTACATTTCAAAACGACTAACTTCAAAAACCTATGCCCCCTACTGTATTAGACTAAATGGGACCAAATATTCTTAGCACAGAACATTGAGGACAAGAGGGAGAGTATAAGGACATATCAAACAATGACATTTAACAGGGCATTCCGTTGGGTAAAAATATAACAGACCAAACATTAAATTCTAGGGTAAAAAAAAAAATTAAAAAAATGTTTTTTTAAGAATATTAAGATGGAAGGGTCACCGTTGTCATTTCAGAACTACGAAGAATGCAGTTAGAGATGTAGGAGAGCAAACAGGGCATCTATCTAAGATAGATTATGAGAAGCATAGATCTGCAGTAAGTAAAAAAAAAAGAAAATATTCTTCAAATTAAGGATAGAACACATAGTCTCTATAAAAGAGGATTGTGAGAAGTTGGTCACAAGCGGCAAACAGATGCATTATACATATTTTTTCCCTTCAGATTATAGAAATAAAAAGACAGGCTTAATAAATGTGCTGAATGTACCTTGATGGCTGACAGAAACCTGGGTTCAAAATGGACTAGAAAAACCTAATGTGAATAAATTAAGACCATTGTTCCTTATTTGCAAAGACATCCTACTAAATGGAATTGCACTAACCGATTGCTGTAAAGCAAATATGGTTGTAATATTCAGGAAAGGGATGAGATGCATACCAGGAAACTAAAGACCAGTCAGTCTAACATCAATAGCAGAGGCGTAACTAGAACCTTCAGGGCCCTGGTGCAAGAAATTATGAAGGGCCCCCCGACCCCTGGCCAGGGCCCTTCCCTCTTCCCACTGATCCTGGGGCCCTTTACTCCTATTGTGGGTCCCTTTATTACGGTACTGCAGTTGGGCCCTTTCACAAGTTCTGCAGCAGGCCCCAGGGGGACCAGGGAAGCACACAGGGGCCCTGAGAACAGCAGAAGACAAGTAAACTGGATAGAGGAAAATGGAGGAGATTGGGTCCTCTAAATGCCACCCCCACCATCCCTCCTATTGAGGTGTACAAGGGAGGCACATGGGCCCCCTGGACCATGGGGCCCGGTTGCAATTGCAACCCCTGCAACCCCTATCGTTACGCCCCTGATCAATAGTATATAAAGTATATGAGGCAATGGTAAGGGAATTGAATCCAAGAATTTGCCTGCAAACATTGCATATAAGTAATAACCAATATGATTTTTTTAAAGACTGCTCTTATCAGACAACCTATTATCATTTTATGGGGAAATGAGTAGTTATTTAAATAGAGGAAGACCAGTAGATGTAGTTCTGGATTTTGCTAACACATTTGATATAGAGAAAGCTCACAGAAGTGCAATGAAATTAATAAAGGAGCTGAAGGACCTCAGTGATGAGGGACAGTTACACAAATTAAACAAATTCACCCTGGAGAGGAGGTGCTTAACCACTTCAGCCTGGAAGGATTTCCCACATTAGGACCAGAGAGCTTTTTGCGATCCGGCACTGCATCGTTTTAACTGACAATTGCACAGTCGTGCGACATTGTACCCAAACAAAACTGGAGTCCTTTTTTGCCCACAAATAGAGCTTTCTTTTGGTGGTATTTGATCACCTCTGCGTCACTTCTGATCACTGCTATAAACAAAAAAAGAGCGACAATTTTGCAAAAAAAAAACAATATTTCTTACTTTTTGCTAAAATACTTATCCAAAAAAAAAAAAAATATATATAAAAAACAAATTTATTCATCAGTTTTGGCCAATATATATTCTTCTACATATTTGTGGTAAAAAAAAAAAATCGCAATATCCGTTTATTGATTGGTTGGCGTAACAATTGGAGAAGGGACGGTCACTATAAATATGTCATTAGTCACCGATAGAAATCTAGACTAGAGACATATTTACAGTTACCAGGGTTTTTTCACAGTTTTTACAGGTTGTGCAGGTGGTGTTATAGTGTCAGGGCTATATTTAGCGTCTAGCGACGGTAATGGTCATTTTTTTTTATCATTTTTGCGGTATTTACTTAAGAGTACCAAACATTTACGCCGTTGAAAATGCGGTTGGTTAGTTATTTGCCTATAACGCTAAAAAAAAAAAATGGTGTTTATACATCTTCTTATATATAACCGGTTTTGACTACTTATTTAAACAAAAAATATATAT
>BLSH010255450.1:743445-761896 GCA_018402905.1 Glandirana rugosa
TCATAAGGAGGTAGGTGGAACTTGACTCGGTACATACCGGTCGAATTGGAGAACTCTAGGCACGATATCTGGTTTCTGCCGATGTCGCGCCTAGAGTTAGAGTCCCACCTGCAGATAACTGCAGGCGGGGAAACGTGCGAGGGCCACGCGTGAGTGTCCGCCGCCGCGCACCCAGCCCGCCTGAGCTACAGAGGTTAAGCTGGCCATACATGGCTCAGTTCAAGGTGGATGGAGGAATACTCCCCACTGTGCAGAGGTGTAACTAGAACCTTCAGGGCCCCTGATGCAAGAAAATATGAAGGGCGCCCCTAACCCCGGGCCAGGGCCCTTCCCTCTTCCCACTGATCCTGGGGCCCTTTACTCCCATCGTGGGGCCCTTTAATATGGTCTCACAGTGGGACCCTTTCACAAGTTCTGCCGCGGGCCCCTTTTCTGCCATCTTCGGGCCTCCCCACGGCGGTGAAATTCCAGAGCGCAAGTGTGACCTTTGTAATCCTGATATTTCCCTCACTGATGTCAGTTTTTAATTTTTGTTATTTTAACAGGGACCAGGGGAGCACATGGACCCAGGAACAGCAGAAAAGTGAACTGGATAAGAGGGGCGGTGGGGGCAGCATATAGAGGAACCAATCTAACCCATTAGGAGGAAAATGGAGGACATCAGTTCCTCTAAATGCCGCCCCCTCCATCCCTCCTATCCAGGTGTACAGGGGAGGCCCGGTTGCAATTGCAACCCTTGTAGTTACGCCCCTGCCGCTGTGCTATTGTATTCTGACAGCGGGGGGACTCCTCCACTGTCAGAATGCACAGATCAGCACTGCAGTCATTGGCTGCAGCAGCTGATCAAGTGGCTTTTTTCCAACAGGTTTGTACTACAGAAGTCGATCGATAGATCAACTTATGTTAAGCGGCATTAGTCACAAATGGATTGAAATTCTGCTGATCCTTGCCAAACCAGATACATTTAAAGCCATCTATGGCACCATTTAATTCCTTTTTGGTAAAAAGACAAGTATTTACACACTTTAATATTTTTTATCTGAAATGTACGCACATAGGAGAACAAAGTAAAGGAGTGACTTGTTCCTCTCTCTTCAATAAGTTACTCAAAAGGTTTAAACGTTTTTTTCTCAGAGATGGTGTGTTGATTTACTAAAGAAATTTAGGATGTTTAACATTCACTTTGCAGGGGAATTTTCACTTAGCTTAATAAATTAGGTGAATTTGTGCTGATTTCAATCATCCAATCATGAGCAAACACATTTTCTTTTCATTTTTTTTCCTTCCACATCAGTTGTTATTCTTTGTAAATGGAATTTTCATAGCATTCACTAAGCTAAGCAAATATTCCTGTGGAAATGAATGTTCTCTACCTCTTTAGAAAATAAATGCAGTGCCTGAAAGGAAACAGCTTATACTCTAAAAAGAAAAACACAAAACGTCAGTTAAAAAATAAAACAATATATAAAATCGACAATTTGGAGACTAAGGTGGTGACTATAGGAGAATAGGATGTCCTTCTGCTAATTTTTCTGTTATAACAAAACTTTGCCAATAATAGTCACCTCTCAATTGAAATAGTAAGGCTAGAAAACGAAAGAACCCCACTGGAAATCCTCAACTGTGTACTCAGCGTCCCCCATAAAAACACAAATTAAAAAAAAATACCTTAATGCAGGACCCATCTGACCATATCATTTGCTGCTGCTTTTTATAGAACAACTGTGTGATGTCCAAGCTATGTGAAAATAAATAGAAACAATGGGGAGTAGGGAACCCATTAAATTTTTTTTTTTCTCATCTGTGATCCATTGGGGACATAATTACACTCACTTACTGTCCATAGACACAACTGGGACCCCTGATGACTTCAGACGCTTCTAATGAAATGTGCGTAGGGTGGAACTAACATGACACGCCACTTCCGCCATATTGGAACGCAGGTGGAATGCAGATCAGCGTTCCCAGAATGTTTGAATGCTGTGATTTGTTCGACACATTGTAAGTGTGATTTTAATGTCAATTTTGAATAAATTTGGATATACTGCACTATATGCCTCTCCTTTATCTCCCTTCTGAATATGGCCCGTCTTGAGAGTTTAAAGGTGCAGGAGCGCTGCTACTGATGGTGTATCCATGGATGCTAATGTGAGTGGACTAACAGTTACCCAATGCTATAGTTTACTGCCTGTAATGGAGGTCAAATGTTTCTGGTGAGTGAGCTGTGTGCTTGTATGTTGGTGAAGAGGAGACACTAAAGGCACTGCTGGTGTGGACATATCTTGGTATTGGTGGATACACACTCTTTGAAACCTTTTGGAATATTTGGTAAGAACACTGCTATCACTATCATTTTTCACTGGCCTTTTATGAACTTTTTAATGTATTTTAGTGTTTTATAATTTTTGTGCTGGTGAGATAACATATGATTTAACAGACACAACTGGAAGTAAGAGGAAGTCTCTCCAAAATAAGGAAAAACACTTTTACACAGCTGTTATCACAACAAAAGTCCCTCTTGGTAGATTCCCCCTTTTCTCCTGTTCCAGTGACTCCTCAAAATGTTGGATTTTCCTTCACTTATAGTCTTGTTGATAACGTTACCTGGACACAAGAAGAGTGAATATTTCCACTGGAGACACAAACAGCAATAAAACCCGACATTGGTCCTAGCCCTTCCCTACCCTATCTAAAATGAAAAGAAAAAACCATATGGCTTCAGATTCACTTTGAGGGTTACATTTAGGAGGTATAGTCAGATTATGTCTAGTTTTACAGTTTATGTCCACATTAAAGATATATATTAATTTTCATAGTGTGATAAATGATAAGTTGTGATAAAAATTCACTCACCCCAAATTCAGCGGCTGTGGATGCCTATAATTCTGGCGTGTCCCATCACTGTCAATAACTCCATAAACAACAAAGAAGACAAAAATGGCCATACAGTTTGCCAGCAGAAAAGCATGTGGTAATGAGCTTCCCTTTTATCTGTTGTTGCCCCTGATCACAAGAGCACTGAGCTTGCAGATAAAGGTGTCTGTTTATGAAACTGTGAACAGTGGTGATCTCGAGGATCGCCACTGATCACAGTTCATTTTTGGTTTATGAAACAGTGATGATCGGCGGAGAACATGTTCTCCGCTGATCATCTCCACACATGGAGAAGCTGTCACTGATTGACACAGAAAGGGCCAGATTATGAAGCTGTGATTTGAGCACTTCACTGGTGATCTGTGTCAGAATTCACACTCCCAGTCAGAGGTGGTGAATCGGGGAGTGAAGAGGGAATCCCAGGGGAAGGAGGAAGATTTTTGACTTCCTCCTTCCTCGGTCAGAACCCCCAACACAGTAACTATGTCCCCCTGCCATGTATATGTGTATATACAGTATCTCACAAAAGTGAGTACACCCCTCACTTTTTTATATATATATATATTTTATTCTATCTTTTCACGTGACAACACTGAAGAAATGACACTTTGCTACAATGTAAAGTGAGTGTACAGCTTGTATAACAGTGTAAATTTGCTGTCCCCTCAAAATAACTTAACACACAGCCATTAATGTCTAAGCCGCTGGCAACAAAAGTGAGTACACCCCTAAGTGAAAATGTCAAAATTGGGCCCAAAGTGTCAACATTTTGTGTGGCCACTATTATTTTCCAGCACTGCCTTAACCCTCTTGGGCATGGAGTTCACCAGAGCTTCACAGGTTGCCACGGTAGTCCTCTTCCACTCCTCCATGACGACATCACGGAGCTGGTGGATGTTAGAGACCTTGCACTCCTCCACATTCCATTTGATGATGCCCCACAGATGCTCAAAAGAGTTTAGGTCTGGAGACATGCTTGACCAGTCCATCACCTTTACCCTCAGCTTCTTTAGCAAAGCAGTGGTCTTCCTGGAGGTGTGTTTGGGGCCTTTATTATGTTGGAATACTGCCCTGCGGCTCAGTCTCTGAAGGGAGGGGATCATGCTCTGCTCCAGTATGTCACAGTACATGTTGGCATTCATGGTTTCCTCAATGAACTGTAGCTCCCCAGTGCCAGCAGCACTCATTCAGCCCCAGACCATGACACTCCCGCCACCATGCTTGACTTTAGGCAAGACAAACTTGTCTTTGTACTCCTCGCCTGGTTGCCACCACACACACTTGACACCATCTGAACCAAATACGTTTATCTTGGTCTCAGCAGGCCACAGGACATGGTTCCAGTAATCCACGTCCTTAGTCTGCTTGTCTTCAGCAAACTGTTTGCAGGCTTTCTTGTGCATCATCTTTAGAAGAAGCTTCCTTCTGCAGACCAATTTGATGCAGTGTGGAGCGTATGGTCTGAGCACTGACAGGCTGAACCCCCACCCCCTTCAACCTCTGCAGCAATGCTGGCAGCACTCATGTGTCTATTTCCCAAAGACAACCTCTGGATATGACGCTGAGCATGTGCACTCAATTTCTTTGGTCGACCATGGCAAGGCCTGTTCTGAGTGGAACCTTTCTTTAGGTGGTATTCAATAAACAAACAAAAAAAACCCCTAAAACGGAAACAGGTGTTTTTCTTCATTTGTGTTCTGTTAAAATTGTTGCAAATAAATCTTTCTTCGTAAATTTAGGCTGAAATGTATACTACATTTCTTTGGTAAGAATAACCCAAATCAGTGTATATTATTTAGTCTGTCCACAAAAGAATATCCCCCACGGGGAGTGGGACTTTTTAAAGTGAGAGGGTTGTCAAATATTTTGTTAGAACATCAATTTTTATTATTCAATCAATAAAATATACATATAAAAAAGTCTGTGCAAAAACACATGAATACATCTTATGGATTAAAAGAAATACAGACAGAGTATGATCATCTCCAATGCATCTGACACGTTTCTGGTTTGAACACCTTTCATCAGGGGTGTTTAACAGGGAGATCTATATTTGTTCTGTGCTTGTATGAATAAAGAACATATCACTGTAAAAACACATCACATAATTGGAATTGGAAGACCACTACAAGAAATCATAAATTTGCATACCAATATTGATAATGTGGGTTCATGCGTCCATATAAAAACATGGATCAGGCCATAGCAGCCATTGCTCAAGCAGGACAGGGATGCAGGAATATAAACCCTTCTGGGTAAAACAGTGAACTCCCACGGAGGTCTCCAAAAGGGCAGCCGCAAGGATGGATATCAAGGGGCTTCAAGATTCTAAAAATAAGTCATAGCCAGATCAAAGAGTTACCTTGTGTAATGACTATTCATACAAATGTTCTAAGCGGTTTGTGATCAATCTTAAAAAACAAAAAATCAAAAGATACAAGGGGTTTACACAATAAATACCTGTGTCACCACTGAATTGTATATTTTAGGACCCCAAAGGAACGTGTTGGTAATGTATCACAACAGGAAACAGCAATCAGATGATATACCTACACTATATACCTACTGATATACCTACAATCAAAACACATAGTAAAACAGGAGCCAGTAATATTACCAGTACCATAGGGACCCACCCCATAACTCACTCTAACTGCTCGTCTGTGTGCGAACGAGAGATCCAACATGCCTGCGCTGAAGACATGACGTCACTGCGCATGTGTTCTTGCGGTTGTCAGACCGCAACGCAGGGCGCCGCCCCAACTGAAGAGGGGCAACATCATGCGCTCCTCTTTCACAGACGCAGAAGGACAACGCCTACCTCCAGCAGGATACCTCCATATGAGGATGGGAATGCGCCTTCAATGGCCCCATCAGTTAAAGGGGCACCGTGCCATACAGGTGCTGGAAACCCCTTAGTGTGCCGGGTGGAGGGCCAGTGTCACCACAAGGGTAAGACATCCCAAATCATCCTATGAATCCCACCCAAGCAATGTAGCAGCCAGCATTCATATGCATAAATGGAAAAGCTCAGAGAAAAGAAGAGGAACAGAACACAAGATCATAAAGAATACAAAGCACCTATAGTACCCTACATAGACAAAAAATATACCACCAAGCAATCAATTAATTTGCCTAGGATCATGGTATCAACAATTTGCCAAAATATACCAGAAAGATCGACCCAATACTATTTCAAGAGACTGTGTGAGCAAATGCAAAGCTAAATTAGGAATTGAATATGAAATTATAGTAGGGACACGAGGAAACATTTCCTAGGGATATTTATAGAACTTAATTCTATATCTCGGTATTCATGAACCTGCAAGACATATCCAAAAGTGCAATCAGTTAAGCACTATCATCCTCATTTTTCCCAACCTCCTGATGAAAACCCTTCCAATAAGTGACGACAGCTGACTATATTGTTTAAACCAGTGGGGTGGTGGCCTTAAGGCACACTATCCATATCCAGCGTGTTTCCCGCTGTAGTAGTGCCTTATTCCAGCCACCCCCCCTTCCCCCCGGGGCAGGGATGTATATGATCTAGAATCAAAATTTTAATTTGGCTATTATTTAGTCTGTAGGAAAGTTATCACATCTACAAACTATGATATATATATATATATATATATATATATTTGAAAATCTATCAATCCTGATGTACTGACAACCTATTTATTGAGGCTGAAAATGCCAGGACAGTACAAATACCCCCAAATGATCATTTTTGGAAAGTAGACAGTTTCAAGGTATTTAATAGGAGGCATGGCAAGTTTTTTGAAGCTGTAATTTTCTTTTCACAATTTTTTTGGAAAGTCAACAAAAAAAAAATCACAATTTTATTTTTACATACTGTCACCAGTGCAGTACAGCATTATCATATAACTGGTGTGGCAGTGATCACTATATTTTAGCATAATTTTTTTTTTTATTACAGATTTTTTATTTATTTTTTGTTTTTACTTACTGTGACCAGAGCAATACAATGTTACCATAGTGACACTGTACTCCTCTGGGGAGGTAATCTGTATTTTTTACACACTAGGATTGCTTATAACAGTGCTAATAAGATCACACTGATGCAGTTTTCAGGCATTTTAGCACTAGAAATAGGCTCTGAACAGCGGCTGAGAAGCATCTCCCATTGATTTCAATGGGTGCTTTCACACTGGGGCGGTGCACTTGCGGTCGGTCAAAAAAGTCCTGCAAGCAGCATCTTTGGGGCAGGTTTGAAGCACTACAAATAGCGCTTCAAAAACATCCCTGCCCATTGAAAGGAATGGGCAGCGCTTCCAAAGTGCCTTAAAAGCGATTTGGAAGCGCCGCAAAATGTTTTTTTTTTTTTTTAAGGTCATGTTGTCACGTGACCTTAAAAAACCTGGCCCACTAGCGCCCAAAAACTGGCGCAAAAGCGCCGCTAAAATGCTGCTAATGCGTGGCAAAAACGATCGGCGCTTTAGCGCTGTTTTAGCGGCGCTTTGGTGTGAAAGGGGTCTAACTGTTGTAAGCAACCATTTTTAATGAATGACATGCATTCATCCAGTGTGTGCTATTCTGAAGCTGTGATTGGTCACAGTTATCACGTAGTAACATATGACTGAAAGGAACCCCAAGAACAAGTAATATACTTCTGTGCAGGCTCATATCCATGAATGGACTATTGTAGACATATACCTGAGAGCATCTTTCCATATTACATGTCTGTCGACGCCTTTGGGCATGATATAGTACAACAGCAGCAACGGCTCCTGCGTGTGTAAGGTCCTGTACCTCAGTTCCTCTGTCTTCCTCTCCAATTCCACCTTCTGGGGTTTCTGACCCAAATGCAGAGACAGGAAGTGATGTGCATAAATAATCTCTGTGAACATTCAGCAGCACAGCCACTAACAGACAGTAGAGAGCATCAGATCCATACACATGTGTAGCGCTTACCCCCATAGGACCGGCTGAATTTGAAGATATAATTTACTACTCTGACAGTACAACCCTTGTACGCTCGTATCTCCAGTTGTCTAGGGGTGTATTGAAAGAAGTTGAACACCAATCACTTTTCTGATGCTTGAACAGGATAACGTTTATTCTTCACACAAGAACAAAGAGAGAGGGGTAGGGAGCTCAGGACACCCTTTCAGCAACAGTCAAAAATATGAATAGTCAGGCAGACTCTCAGGCAAAAAATACAGTGACACAGCATAACAGGCCGCAGCCTCTTCTGAACACTCTGACACGTGGCTGTCTCACTTAGCAACCCCAAAAACTAATGTTACACTTGCGGATCTGTAGAACTACCGCTTAGTTCTCTGAGCTTCAGTGGATCCAATTTAGCAACCGTGGAATGTACTCACAAACTTGTAGAACTCTCTCACAGTTCTTCGGGCTTGGGTGGATCCTGACTTGAAAGTGAACAAAGTACAGTCACGGGTCCATGGAACTCTCTCACAGTTCCCTTTCTGAAGCAGATCCTGGGCAGGCACACCGCAACACTTTACATCTTCTGGACAGGCATGGGTCTCCTGGCAGCTGGGACCCCTGGATAGGCCTAAGGACTCAGGCTTAGCAGCCACGAGGCTTCTGTAACGCAGGCCCCTCCCAGCGAACTGGGAGAACGACTGGGGCCTACCCCAGTGGAGCTGGGCTGGACTCTTCCCAGAGGAGCTGGGCTGGATTCTCACTCACTGACTCCAGATCACATGACTTCCTCCCCATATATGGTCTCCTTCCACCTACCCACAACGCACTTGCACCGGGTGGATTGGCTGGGAAAAGAATGAGATCACTCCAGAATGTTCTGGAATATTATGACTTATCACACCCATATCTTAGGCAGCAGTGCCACCTACTGACATGGTGGAGAAGTACATTGGAGAAAGTCTAGAGGTCTGAAAACAAATCACAGCAAGACCAGTAGTGTCTTGCAAATATATTTTGCCTAACAACCTAACAAATTTAGCATCCCGCTACACATGAATACAAAGTTTCCACTTCATTCTATTCAGAGCAGATAGACAGTTGTCAATTTAAAGGTTTGAATTCTGAGAACTGCAAAGACTACAAGATTGATGGCATTAATGTAGTGCTACCCTTGTAGGTGCCACTGGTATTTTTCCTGGATCTTCCCCAGATTTAGCCCTGCGGCCAGGCACACAATTTTTGCAGCCAGGTGCACAACTGCGTCTCGTTACTGCAATGATCCGTCTAGGGCAGGGGTAGGCAACCTCGGCACTCCAGCTGTGGTGAAACTACAAGTCCCATGAGACATTGCAAGACACCGACAATCACATGCATGACTTCTAGAAGCAGTGGCATGATGGGATTTGTAGTTTCAGCTCAGCTGGAGTGCCGAGGTTGCCCACCCCTGGTCTAGGGGTTGAAGTGTTTTTTTGTTGTTTTACTTTAGTTTAGGAACTGAGATAGGAGAAGGGAATAGTAGGATACTCCAAATTGAACTCTTCACAATTGAAGACAACTTTCTCAGTGGCATTGTGTAGCAGACTGTACAAGACTGAGCAAAGTCCCTTGCAAAGGAGATGGAATTGAGTGGACCCTGCTCTTCAGGACAACAGCCGCTGTCCCCTTTAGCTTACACCCAACAACTGACTTCTAGAGGGGGATTCAGCAGCACAAGTCCCTGGGATCCCTTTAGGGGTTCTGAACTCACAAGGCCCTGGATGCAGGTCACCTTCTTCTATGATACCAAACAGGATCCATGGACATTAACCCTCAGTCAGCTCTCAGGAGATCCCTGGGTTTCAGCATTCAGGCCCTCAGGTCGCCTATCTGAGGCTGCATGGCAGATTGTGCTGGGGAGAGGTGACAGGCCCCCTCCCCAACTGTACCTCTCCCGAAAAGAGCAGGAGCTCAGGTGCTCCATGAACATAAATATAGGCACCTAGCATACCCAGGGGCAACTCCTCTTCTAATTGGCTGGGGCTGCATCTATATTCATGCTGCTCATCTGGGTGGTTTCCACCTATAATCCAGAACTTTCCTAAGTTGCTTGGATAACGGAAAACTGCAGGCAGCATGAGCAGCGTCAGAGCATCCTGAGCAGGCAGAACTAAACGATCATGGCTTCTGTTAAGCGCCCAGCCCAAATAAATTTACCTAGCTGTTCCTCTGTTAAGCAGAGGAGGCAAAAATTATTCTAACCATTTTAGTCAGTACCTAGGAGCAGTCCTTTAGAGAACTCTTCAGGGATTGAGTGGACCGATTTACTGAAAGAGTTGAGAATCTTAACACGGTAAACTGTGTGGATATTCACTTTAATTATCCAATCATATGCAAATTAAATATACAGGCGGTCCCCGGGTTACAAACAAGATATGGACTATAGGTTTGTTCTTAAGTTGAATTTATTTGTAAGTCAGAACAGGTACATTTTTTAAGTGTAGCTCCAGCCAAAAAAACTATTTTTAAGCATTTTGGATAGCATAGGGAAGGGTTAACACCCCTGTAATGCTTGTTTTGCTGCCTATGTTTCTGTTCAGAAGATTTCACCTCACTTCCTGTCCCAATGATAATTGGATTTTGAAAATCTTGGATTGTTGTGGAAACAAACCTTGGTGATAAAGCTTCAGTGGAGACACCTTTTTCCCATAATAACTCTTACAGGAGTGAATTTCCCTTCCTAGGGGTAGACTTTTTCTCACTTCCTGTTGTCTCCCTCCGTTTGTAAGTAGGAGTCGTTTGTAAATCGGATGTTTGTAACTAGGGGACCGCCTGTATAAACAACAACATGTTTATCACATGGTTGGATAATTGACATGAACATTCACACAATTTGTTGTATGAAGATTTTCAACTTCTTTAGCAAATTGGCCTAATTGTGTAAGAAAGATACATTCATATTATAGAAGACATCTGTGATCAATGTTGAGATTGATTCTACATACTAATGTTCATCTGTGGAAATGAACGTTTGTCAAGGAACTGAATTATTATTATTATACAGGATCAATATAGGACCAACAGTTTGTGCAGTGGTTTACAATATAAGGGAGACAGTACAGTTATAATACAATTCAATTTAAGAGCATTAGGGGGGGCCCTGCTCATAAGAGATCACAATGTAATAGGATGGGGCAAGTGGTACAAAAGGTAATACCTGTGGGGATGAGCTGATGGAAGAATTAAAGGTTCAGTAATTCAGTAGCATCAGTAGCATATTCTGTATGTACAGACTGTATATTGATATTAGCCGACTATATACATGTGTCTAAAACTGTGAAATGCAATATGTTGTATCTCAGCTATGCAGAACGTATAATCTGAAAGTCCCAATTATTGAGAATGTTATTTAATTTAGTAAGGATAAGGAAAATGTATGTTTTTTTAATGAAAAATCTGTTTTTATAACTTGGATTATGAATGCATCTTTAGGACACCATTTTCCTACTCTGATTTTAAATCTATAGAATGTTGGTTTCAGAAAGTTTGCTGCAAATATAGTGAATCAAGCACACATGGGTATAAAAGTCAAGCTAATATATATATTTTTTACTGACTGTAGATGTTATTACATTTAAATTCCTGTGATTTGACAAGTTCACATGATGACTTGTTCCGGGTCAGTGACTTACTAAGCGGTGAAAAATAGATAAACATGACAGTCCTGGAGCGTTCATTGTTAAAAAGAAGTCAACAATGGCAGCTCCTATATTTTTATTTTGGCAGGTACCTTTTTATTCCAACTGAGCAGCACAAATTAGATTTTGGTCAGCTTTTTACTGTGACTCTCTGACAGTAGACATTTATTTCTGTTTTATTACCCATGCTATTGCTGCACATTATTTCATAGATGGATCAGAATAAATGGACTGCTTTGTTTTTGCAACAAAGAGCTTTATTTAAAATTGCAATGTGCAGCCAACCAAAGCGAGCTTTCTTCAGTTTAATAGCACTTACAAAACAGGTATATGTAAATATTAAAGTAGATGTGAACTCTAAATGGATGACATTCAGTTTAGCAAAACTCCGTGTATAGTAAAACATTGCCATTACTTTTTTTGTTACATAAAATACAGTTTTTACCTTTTTAATTTTTTTTGTCAGTTTTGTTGATCTCCAACCTCTTTCAGCCACTTCAGGTGTACATCCACTCACTGCCCCAATCAGCTGCACTGGACTGCCTTCCTGACAAGACAATGGTGGACCATGCCAGAGGGATGCCCCCAGGGTGGCATGGGACAGGGAGGCAATACAGGAGTGCAGGAACTGTTTAAACAAGGACCGTAGTGGCAGGATTACTAGCAGGGGAGGGCTGGCAGCCTTAGGCCTGGGGGGCAAGTCCAGTCAAGTGGCTCATTGAGCCACCGAATCAGCTCACCATCCATGCCCACCGGGTTTTATAATGGATATTGATGTTATGAAGCAAGACAAATATGATACAATGTGGTAACATAATTTAATATTAATAGCAACAAAGGAGGTTTAACAAAAATAATGCATTAATACAGCCTCATCAATGCCCATCAATGCAGCCTGATTAGTGCCCATCAATGCAGTCTCATCAGTGCCCATCAATGCAGCCTCAAAAGAGCGGGGATCTCCTGCTTACTGGGCGTGGACGCTGTCATACGAAGTCCTGCCTCCTGGATCGGTTCCTATAATAGACATCATCCATGGTAGGGCCAGCCCTGGGTGCCCCCCTATGCTTGCAGTTAGTTGGCGGCCGCGCCCCTGGCCCCTACTTCCTCCACAAAAAGAAAATATTGTCAGCGGGCAATTGCCACCCTGCCCCCTGGCCCAGCCCTCCCCTGATCACTAGGTACTCCTTTAATAAAAGCTGCAGATTTTAATGACGACAACATCTTTTAAAATCACATTTACATTAACAAGATTTTAGTGATTAGGTTTTGATTCTGTTTTAATATCTTCAGTCCAATATCTATATAAACTGTTGGGTAAAAACATATATACTGGAATAGTCCTAATTGGTTGTTAGCCTTTCATGATTTGAGTGCTGTATAAGAGCATGAAATCTAGAACATGATTGGTTGCAGTGGGAAAAAATGAAAAGTAGGGTTGCACCGATACCACTTTTTTAAGACCGAGTACAAGTACTGACACTTTTTTCAAGTACTCACCGATACTGATTACTGATGCTTTTTTTAATGTCATGTGACAGTGGCACTAATATGCAGCACTGATGGGTACTGATAAGGCGGCCCTGATGAAGTGGCACTGATAAGGAGGCACTAATATGCAGCAATGATGGGCACTGATATGTGGCACTGATGGGCACTGATGAGACGGCACTGATGAAGAGGCACTAATATGCAGCACTGATGGGCCCTGAACTGATAGGTGGCACTGACATGCAGCAATAATGAGCACTGATAGGTGGCACTCACTGATGGGCACTGATAGGCAGCACTGATGGGTGGCACTGAAGGGTGGCACTGATGGGCATTGATAGGCAGCACTTATGGGAACTGGCACTGATAGGCAGCACTGATGGGTGGCACTGAAGGGTGGCACAGATGAGCGGCACTGATGGGCAGCACTGATGGGAGCTGATAGGTGGCACTGAAGGGTTCTGATAGGCGGCACTTATGGGCAATGATAGGTGGCACTGATGGGCGGCACTGATGGGAACTGATGTGCGGCACTGATGGGCACTGAAAGGCAGCACTGATTGGCAATTGTCATAATAATGTATGATGAAACAATATTATTTTAAATGATTCAAAGGAAGGATTTTGCTAGCAATACAAATGTTGCGATGCTCATCTTGATACACCCTGCACTAGGCCACAGTAAGGCTGCAGTCAGAAGGCAGCAGCGGACATCTTGTTACACCCAGCCCATATAGTTAGTGAACTATATGGGCTGGGTGTAACAAGATGTCCACTGCCGCCTTGTAACTGCATGCTTACTGTGGCCGAGTGCAGGGTGTATGGGCATTGCGGTGTTCAACTTCTGACGGAACGTCATTTCCATTTCTGAATCTGATGGCCCGGGTCGCCGATTCTGACAGAACACCAGGCATGCAGCCGCGCCCCTGCCCTGGGCACCTTACCTGCCGCTGCTGCCAGCATGTTGAGGACTCCCTCTCTGCCCTCACTGACTTCCGGGAGCGAAGCCTCTTCATTCCCAGGTATCGGTTTAAGCATTGGGAGCATTTGCACGAGTGCAAGTACTAGTGCAATGCTCGGTATCGGCACCGATACTAGTATCGGTGCAACCCTAATGAAAATTCTTTCTGATTTTTTTTTTTTTTGTTTAACATTACTCTATATACAATATTCCTCCATGTAACATATTTAGTTAGTCTGGCAAAAAATGAGTCTCAAAAGGAAATTGTTTGTCATCATTGCCTACAACAGTTTGCAGCAATGGCTCATTATAATGTTCTTTAAAAAATATTTACATGCCTGAAAATCAACAACTAACGTTTGTCTTGATTCATTTGTTTTGGCAAAAATATGATACCTTTCACAAATGGGATTCATTAATGATTCTCTGTGGCCATTAGTTTTATATGCATGTAAATAATTAAATGTATTGTTAATTTTTTATTACAGGCAATAAATACTATTTAATTTGTTTAATCTTTATGGCAAAGATGGACTTTCCATTTCTATGTATATATTTCACTTGCCGTGTTTTAATGTGCAATTGTTCTTGGAAATTGTTCTGTCACTGGTGTAGTTACTTTTTAATTAAGAAAATGCCTTCATTTAAAAGGAATTTTAAATAGGGATCAGCGAGCTTATCCTTTTTTAATTTAAGATTTATTAAAATCTAAAATTGAACCATCAGTAATAATAAAAAGAAATTAGAATTCATTTTAATATATTTGCCTTTGGGATCTTTCTTTTTAAGGTGGCTTTGGGCCTGATGTGACAGTGTAATCTATGTAACAGGATGCTTCTGGCTCAAAAATGAAATATGTTTTTTTGGAAAATAACTTACAAATAATTCTTGTTTTGTTCATTGATTTAGTTAGCGAACAGTGCATTTTTTTTCTAAAGAGACCCTGTCACCAAAATAAGAATTTCAGGTAAATGGACTAAAAAAATCATGCAATTTAAATGCTTATCTGCAGCATTTTTTGTTTTCCTAAATCATTTATTTAACCTTGAATTTGAAAGCAAATTTGAGTAGCCAATTCCCTATCACAGCCCCTCCCTCCATGCACATTTTAACCCTTTCATCTTCAATATTTTTTATCTGAAATATTCAGGATTTTTTCTTTGCAGAAAGAAGTCCTGATTGCATCCAGCTCCTAATGTGCATGTGTGCCACACAGGCAATTCATTCTTAATGTGTCTCTGTACTCTTGTGAAAGGCTGGGGGCATCATAAATATGGAGCAACCATAGGAATGAATGGTCCCAGCGATGCATGGTCAGTGAGAGTTGGATATGGCCATAAATGCAACGTTTATATTGGATTGCAAAGTGCTATAGGTAAACATTTAGGTGGGTGGCCTTCACACCATTTAAAGGACTTCACAAAAATTGAAGTGGTCTTTTAAAGAAATGTTTAAAGAGCGGAATATACAGTTTACCATTGCTGATCCAGTATCTTTTTAATGATTTCTGAGTCATTGACCTGACACATGTATGCAGATCATGACTTTACTCTGACTTTATCAGGGTTAATGATTTAGAAGGGAGATCAGCAATTTCAACCTCTGCATTCATCTCCCTACTGGTGTTTTTAAAAATGTAAATTCTTCTCTTTGCTAAGAAAGCTCGACAGGAGAATCCACTAATGAGATCTTTATTTTTGACCCATTAATTTCTTCTGAAACTAGCCTTGTCACCAGAGTTTTGTTCAATTTACTAAGTGATATATCTAATACTTCCCCCAGTTAGTTAAAGGTCAGTAAGAGTAATAATAACAAAACACAGTCATTTATACAGTTGAGAGGGACAGTTGTATGAATTGACATTCTTGCCAACAGAATGCCTTGTGGGGCAACCTTTTGCTTATAGAAACATAGAGGAGCAATGGAACAAAAGAAAGAACAAATGGGTCAATTCACTAAGGCCCCTTTCACACGGGCAGCTGTTCTGCCGTTGCTAAATGCAAGCCAGATACCAGACTCCAAAGCACAACGATTACTTGCATTTGTACATTCCGATTAGCCACGGTTACATGCAGCTACGTTTAGCTGCAGTGGAAACATTCTTAACATTCTTGACATTTCTGAAGTGCTTCCTATTGATTTTCTATGCTTGTTGCCGTTGCTATCCGTCGGTGACACAGTGCACTGCTTTTACCTGCAGATAGCTGCAGATAGCCGCAGATAGCTGCATTACATCGTTCCTGGATGCATTCAAATCCATTTTTTCTAATTGTTCGAAATCGTCTGTAACGAAACTGTTGCTAAATGCAGAGTGTGAAAGGGGCCATAGGAAAGCATTGTCACAGTATAGCTGCAGTAAATAACTTCATCTATAAAAATATTCATCTAAAAGATGGATTCTATCCATCCGTGTGAAAGGGGTCTAAGAGTTAAATAACGGCAAATAAAATGTGGTAAAATAGCTCTTGTGTTTAATTAGTTTGGAAAGTGCAATTCACTAAGAATTGTGCGGTAAATAACTATCGCGGAAAAGTTGTGATGATGTGGTAATTGCCACATATTTTCATGCTGTCATTTATTGCATTAACAGGTTCCGGACCGGCTCACGTACATTTACTGCTGCAGAGTGGCATGTTCCAGTGAATTGGCATTTATAAACGGCGGCTTGCTCGTGTGCGGCTAGCACTCTCGTGCCTGCCGCACTCTGCAGTGTGGCTGTGGTTCTGGCAGACTCGGTGTCCACCGGCTACCCGTGAACTCCTGGCACAGAAGAAAAACTGGGAACTGCCGATGTAAACACGGCGGTTCCCCGTTCTGTCAGGGGCATGTAAGAGATCTACTGATCCCTGTCACTGGGATCAGTTAAATCTCTTATGCCCCTGGCAGCCCAGCCCACTCACAGTTAGAACACGCCTAGGGAACACAGTTAACCCCTAGATAGCCCCCTGCAGGTTAACCCCTTCACTGCCAATGACATTTTTACAGTAATCAGTGGATAATTAAATTTCTGATCGCTGTATAAATGTCATTGGTCCCAAAAAAGTGCAAAAAATGCTCGACGTGTCCACTGCAATATCACAGTCCCGATAAAAACTGCAGATCACCACCATTACTAGTAAAAAAAAAATACTAAAACCGCCATAAATTAATTCTCATGGTTTGTAAACACGCAACTTTTGCAGAAACCAATCAATAAACGCTGATTGCGATTTTTTATCACAAATATGAGGAAGAATGTATATCGGCCAAAACTGATGAATACATTTTTTTTATATTTTTTTTTTTGGATATGTATTATAGCAAAAAGTCAAAAATATTGTTTTTTTTTTCAAAATTGACGCTCTTTTTTTGTCAATAGTCAATGTCAATTAAAAATAATGGTGTGGGGTCCCCGCAAAACCAATTACTGACCCTTATCTGAACATGCAACCCGGCAGGTCAGGAAAGTTAGGAGACGAGTGAGTGTCCCCCCCCTCACTCTTGAACCATACCAGGTCACATGCCCTCAACATGGTCAGATCAGCTCAATGTGATCAGTTGAGTTTGCCTCCTATTTTTGTTTGTATTTCTTTTTTTTTTCCTGAGTATAGATCCATGTTTGTCCCAAACATGTTTAAGTTCCCCTGCTGTTTATTATCTCATTATGTGTGCTGGAAGTCTGTTCCAAGCACCTCCTGCCATGAGACATCAGTAAAAGGGGTGAGATGTGAGAGGATGGGGACTTGTCTATACTCTGGTTTCAGCATATTAACGAGATTCCACTAGAAATGTTTGATGTTCTGGGATGTAATCTACAACAACCTTTGGCTTGACAGGAGCCCCTTTCCTGACAGGGAGTGAGGATTTGTTTTCCAAAGAAGCTGACTCTATTCAGAATAAACTTGAAGTTGCTTGATATCAGATACCTGTAATCTGCAATCCCCTGCACAGCAGCACTCAAACTAAGAGGGGGACATGCGTTGACACTGAATGTGTTGATAAGAGATCAGAGAGAGCAAAAAATGACCTCAACAGTGTGCTGCAGAGATGTATTAAAGAAGACTGGGGTCCAGACAAGATGGCAGCCCCCCCCCCCATTGATAAAGAATAGGCACAAAGGCTGCTCTATTTGCATTGCCTGCACTGATGTAGCCTGTTCCATCAGACACCAGCTACTTTCTCACTTGTGAAGTGACAAGCAGGTGCAAGGTTTTGGAAAATTTTCCCCCTATACATCTTTGGGGAAATAGGCTTTGCCTAGGTCAGCGGTTCTCAACCCATGGGTCACGACCCCCTGGGGGGTCGATTGCCGATTTCCATAGGGTCGTGATGCTGCATGGCTCGCTGCACATCTCTCCAGACAGACGTCACTTCCGGGAGAGGAGAGGAGGAGGAGGGAGTCTGACGGACGGTGTGGCGCTATTCTGAGGTCTGTGTACTGTTTCTCTGTAATGTAGAGGAGAGAGACAGTGACCAGGAAGGGGGGGGGCAATGAAGGAGTGATGGGGGGAGTTAAGAGGACATGTGTTGGGGGAACGCTATGGGAAGGGATAGAGGG
>BLSH010255450.1:763155-811837 GCA_018402905.1 Glandirana rugosa
TGTCCACTCCGACATAACTAACCGCGACCACTCCGACATAAACTACCCGTGTTCACTCCGACATAACCTCACCAGCGCCAATCAATACAGGCTCACCTGTGCCCATCAAATACAGCCTCACCTGTGCCCATCAAATACAGCTTCACCAGCGCCAATCAATACAGCCTCACCTATGCCCATCAAATACAGCTTCACCTGTGCCCATCAAATACAGCCTCACCTGTGCCCATCAAATACAGCCTCACAAGGGGTAGGGGCGGGGGGGGGGCATATTTGGCAGATCAGTCACTATTCCTATATACATTTGCAAATGGCATGTGATAATGCAATCTCATTATCTCAGTCAGACAGTGTCCGTTTTTACTCACCACACCAGCTGAGGTGACGGTCTTGGGCTCTGCAAAGTTCAAACAGTACTGCTTTGTATCCAACAATCGACGTGACCCTCTGCTGCATTGGTTTTCCTCACAACCTCTGATGTTCCATGCCTCGGTTGGTGTGGTGACTCCTCCAGGCTCCACCTGTCACCAAGCCCAGAGGGCCACCACCAGACGCAATGCTATAGCCCGCTCGGCTGACATGCCAGGAGGATGCAGAGCAGCCTCCATGGGGGGGGCCGGGATGTGCCATCCAGCCTCTGATCTCTGTGTCCCATGACATGCCAGGATGCATCCTGCACAGCGCCCTCCACGTGGGGGGAGGGGGGGGTGGCTATGGTGCTGGCCAGTGACTGTAATGACAAGCATAACTTGCCAGGATGCACAGCGGCCTCCGGGCTCTCCTCGCCACTTCTCCACTTCACTGACACGATCGAGGCAGAGCGGCCTCTGGGGGGGCTGCTCCTTTCCAATTCTCGACTGCACTGATGACATGATCGAGGCAGCTGCCAGCTGTGGCTCTCCTCTCTGATGACATGAATGAATGCAGAGCAGCCAGTGACTTATCAACAGCGACCATGTGCCCTAGGCGGCAGTGCGCCCTAGGCGCCTAGTGGTAGAGCCGTCCCTGTCTGAAAGGTATGGCCACTCTCAGAAAGACTGGAGCCCCCATAGACATGTGCAGAGCGAAAAAATGTGTTTAGTTTCCTTTTGTTTCGATTTGTTATTTACATAAGTTTGTTTAGTTAGATTAGTTTCATTCGTTTAATTCCTTTTCGGAATTTGTTTCGTTTATTCCTTTTTGAATAGTTTAGAAAAGTTTTCGAAACAATTTCGAATAGTTTTTGAATTCGAAAAATTTTCGAATTCGAATCACATCCAAATTTGAATAGTTTTTGAATTCGAATAGTTTTCCAAGTTCCGGGGGGAGAATGGTGTGGAGTGGAGAGTGCAGGAATAGAATGGAAAAAGACAGAATACAATAGAGGGGAATATAACAGAAAATGAAAGAATATAATGTGCTGGAGTAGAACAGAGCTGTTTTACTCTATTGTATTCTATTCCTCTGTTTTCTGTTATATTCTTCTCTAGTCTATTGTTTTTTTTTCTGTTCTATTCCTTTGTTTTCTATTCTATTTTGTTCTTTTTGGAAATTGGAAAACTATTCAAATTTGAGGACATTTGGAATTTGAATTTGAAATCTATTTGAATTTGAAAACGTTTCGAATTTGAAAACGATTTGAATTTGAAAACGATTTGAATTTGAATACGATTCGAAAATGATTCAAATTCGAATTTCGTCCAATTTTTTTTTTTTTGTTATTTCGGATTCGTTTAAATGTGGTACTATTGTAATTCAGAAATTCGGATACATCAGAATTTCCGAAAAACAAAAATGAGTCCAAATTTTAATTCGAAACGAAACGCACCGCACATGTCTACCCTGTAATGTGTCAATGTAAGCATGGTACCAGGGCCGGTACAAGACATGGGTGGAAGGGGCACCTTCCCAGGGAGGAGCTTCTCTGTGTAGAGGCAGGGGGCGCACTTGGAGCTCCAGCAACTCCCTTCTCCCTATTTTTATACAGAGCCCAAAGACAAGTGCAGGAAAGTAAAGCGTTCAAACATGATAAGAGAACGCTCACTTCATGGAGCTCAGCCTTATTTACTGTCAGGCTGACACTTGGATCTCCATCCCCAGATGTCACAGGCTGCCCAATCGCTGTTATCAGCTATCTGCTTGTGGAATGTCTTCTCCAGTCGCTGGACTGCGGGACCTGTCAGCATAGACTGTGTATCACCTTACACTGTCATCCCAGTTGGACAGAAGGTCGAACCTGGGTATACAGTGAACCTTCTGTTATCATGTGAAGAGATTTCATACCTTACTTCCCTGAATGCTTTTGCTTGGCTGTTTGAGAGCTGGTGAGGAGGGAATATGTTCCCTCCTCACCACCTGATCTGACCCAATAATTGCCATACGGTGGCCAGATTGAACTACATTATTCTTTTTCATAGCACCAACCACTGAAAGCAACATGCTGTTTAACCAGTTCTATCAGTGCCCGTCAGTGCTGCAAATCAGTGCCACCTATCAGTGCTGCCTATCATTGCCACTTATCAGTGCCCTTCAGTGCCATCTATTAGTGCCCATCAGTGCCCTCTATCAGTGACCATCAGGGCCTATTACTGCCTCCTCATCATTGCAGCCTATCAGTGTCCTCCAGTGCTGCCTATCAGTGCCCATCAGTGCCACCTATCAGTGCCATTGTGGGCCACCTATTAGTGCCCATCAGTGGCGTCTATCAGTGACAATCAGTGCATCTTTATCAGTGTCCATCACTTCCACCTTATCAGTGTAGGCTGCAGCCTATCAGTGCCCATCAGTGCAGCCTCCTCAGTGCACATCAGTGAATGAGAAAAACTACTTATTTGAAAAATTGCATAATAGAAGCTAAGAATTTTTTTTTTTTTATTTTGTTTAGCAAAAAAAAAACAAAAAAAACCTAGCTGTGATTAAATACCACCAAGAGAGAGCTCTATTTGCGTGAAAATAAATGATAAAAATGTAATTTGTGTACTGCATTGCATGACCGCACAATTGTCATTCAAAGTGTGACAGCACTTAAAGCTGAAAATTGGTCTGGGCAGGAAGGGGGTGAAAGTGCCCGGTAGGCAAGTGGTTAAGCACAGCATCATGGACACAGCATGTATACATCTGGTAACAGCTGTATTTTTAGTGTTCAGGCAGGCAATTGGTAAGGGGGGGGGTAAAACTATAGCTCAGCCACCCGATTTTACTGCCCCCAGTCCCAGGTGTGAATCAGCCTTAATGATCCGTTCACATGGAATGGAGCCCAATTCAATCAGCAGGGGAATGCATGAGCACAGCACTTGCTGAATCAAAGCTGAACAGGACGAATGCCAGATTTTTTTTTTACATCTGTGCCATGCAGTTTGTGCAGACACAGGTGGACCCATGAGAGCTCTATGGGCAGCCAGAGGTAAAAAGACCCCAGTGTCTGTTTACATCAGGCTACCTCCAATGTGTCACGTTTAGGTCCAGAAAAGTGGAAGAGGACACAATCTTTTTTCCATTTTTTTTCCAGACCTGGATGGATTCGGAGATAGGCGAGTGTAAACAGACACAAGTCCATTTACATCAGCGTGTCCATTGGCATTCATGAAAAAATTGATAGGCAGACCTTATTGGAATGCCCATCTGAAAGGAACCTTAAGCTGTCCACAGGGGAGTCCATTTTTTGTCCATCTTGTGGGTTGAACATAAAAAGCAACGCAATTAACCCATCCATACATTTGATGCGGATAGGGGGATCCTCCACTTGCGCCATTGTATTATGACAGTTAGTCCCAATGTTAGACCTTTCAGTTTGCTGCAGTGTACCACAAATATTGATACTATTTAATTGCATTGCACAAATATTACAAACATTTTGGTGCATGCTGATATATTGGCCCCACCCTCTTATCCATCCAACAGGGAGCAGGGGTTGGTTGGGTGATAGGCGAGGGCGCAGTTTCCCATTTTCGCCCTGGGCACTGGATGACCTTGTCCCAGCACAGCATGGTCATTAAAAAATTAGTACGGTGGTGTCCAGCAGCCATAAGTGTGCACAGCCTTTTTCTGCAGCCTCAGCTGCACGAAACAGTGAATGATTGGGAAGTGCACTTTGTTGAGTGGCTTCCTGTTCATTTACAAGCTGAAGCATAGTAAACAGTCTAATATGTTTCAGTTATCATTGAATACAGTGAGTGTGTTCAATGTCTTCATTGAGAAAAATAAAGGGTTGGTAAATTACATATTGATTAGCCCCTTCTCCCACTCTCCATCCTGAAACATCCCCCACAGGGAGAGGAAAGTAAAGGAGGTAAGCCAGTAGCACTGCGGTGGAGGGGCGCAATATGAGGGGAAGCCCGGGCAGTAGGGAGAATCAGCACCATACAGAGTGATTAGGGTGTGCCCATTCACACCTGGCACATCACTTCCGCACGCCTATGCTAGCAGCTCAAAATCTCCTGGGGGTAGCTAGAGTAAATCCTTTATAACTGTGCCTGGACTTGATGAGCAGGAGATTGCTCCTACAAAAGTTAAAAATAGAAAGCATACAATAATAGTTGTAAATATAAAGTTGGGAATGCAGTAATTAAAGCTGAAGTTAAGTTTTTTTTTCTATACAGCACTAGGGACAAAAGTTATCTGTCACAAAGGGTGTTCCATGTCTGACTGGATATTACATAGTGTAGAAACCCAGTGGTGAAGCTAGACATTTTTTCACCCTGGGCAAAGAATCAGTTTGATGCCCCCCACCCACAAAAGAAGTTCCCCATCCAAACTCCCCCAGCCCCCTGCCCAGAGTTCGAGAAATAAAACAAATATCACTGTAAAAGTATAAACTTCGCCTACCTTAAAAGTGGACAGTGTCAGTAGAGCAATGGGCAGTGTCAATAGGGCAATGGATTGTGTGTGGACAGTGTCGGTGGGGCAGGGGATGGTGTCAGTAGGGCAGTAGACGGTGTCAGTAGGGCAGAGGTTGGTGTCAGTAGGACAGTGGATGGTATCAGTAGAGCAGTGGATGGTGTAAGTAGGGCAGTGGATGTGTCAGTGGAGCAGTGGACATGTCAGTAGGGCTGAGGATGGTGTCAGTGGGGCAGTGGATAATGTTAGTCAATAGAGCAGTGGATGGTGCCAGTAGGGCAGTGGACTTTGTTAGTAGGGTAGAGGACGGTGTCAATACAGCAGAAATTGGTGTCAATAGGGCAGTGGATAGTATCAGTAGAGCAGTGGACATGTCAGTAGGGCAGAGGTTAGTGTTAGTAGGGCAATGGATGATGTCAGTTAGTAGAGCAGTGGACGGTGTCAGCAGGGCAGAGGACGGTGTTATTTTATTTTTTTTTTTATTTATTTTTTTACAATTTTAGGCTATATTATTTTTTACAGTGTTTTTAAGGGCACTGTTTAGGGGCTTTGGTGAAATAACAGAGGCATAATCAGACCCCTGATGTCTCACTTTTGAGTCCCTTTCTCTGCAGCCTCAGTTGCACTGGAACGTGAATTAATGGAAAGCGCTGAGCAGCTTTCTCTTCATTCATAAATGTAAGCATAGTAAACACAGATTACTGTGCTTCAGTGATGAGTGGACACAGTGAGTGATCAGAACTGTTAACTCATTGTTTTCATTCAGAAGAAGAAGGAGACGGTTAATGACATATTCCTGGTGGGGGTTTTTGGGAGAGGAGAGAACTTGTGCTAGAAGGTGGGGTGGAGGAGGGGGCAGATATGTGCTGTGGGGTGCTTTGGGAGTGAAGTGGGCTTGTGTTAGAAGGTGGAGTAGGGGGGTTGATATGTCCTGGGGTGCTTTGGGAGGAGAGAGGACTTGTGCTGGAAGGTGGGGTGAGGGGATTTCAATCCCCCCTCTTCTAGCACAAGTCTTCTCCCCTCCCAAGGTGCCCCCCAGCATATATCATCTTACCTCTGACCCCGCCTCCCCAAATCACTCCACCAAGTGTATGCTCTTACCTGCCCCACTCCACCCCCCTTCTTGGTCACTGTGTCTTTCTCCTATATAAGCCCAGGTTCACACTAGTGCAATCTCAGAGATCGCATGTGATTTGCACCCGCACTGCAGGTGCCGATCACATGCGGTCTCTGAGCAGTGCTAGTTAAGCCATGCAGTTGCATGGCTGAGCTCGCATTAGATTCGCAAAAAAAAAAGGTGCACATTCCTTTTTTTTCCTGCACTAGAATCGCATCGCATGGGTGTTCTCACCCATGCGATCCAATTCATGTGCGAGTTCACAGTTTGACACCCGCAGCGGTTTGCTGAAAGACCACGGGAAGACTACAATGCGGGAACCGGCTCTATAATCACGCTGGTTCCTGCATCGCACATGTGTAAACCAGGGCTCAGTCTCCATGAATAATAAACTCACTGCAGACCTCAGATCAGCGCGGCTCACGCAGAGCAGTGTCCCTCCTCCATGGCTTCTCCTCCTCTTGTTTGTGTACAGGAGAATTTCAGAGCCAAGAAGGAGCTGGCTTCAGACAGCTCTACAACATGTTCAGCACACAGCTGGCGGGGAGAGATGCTGGCTGCCATAGAGGTGCACAGCTCCAAGACAACCCGCAAGAGATTTACTGTTGTACTGGCTTATCAGCAGCCCTGGGTACTGTCTATGCTAAATTAAAACATTTTAGACATTTGTGCAGAATGCCTCTCCCTCTCCTCATCTCCACAACCTAAAGGGGAGGTGTTCTGTAGTTGAACAAGACTGATAACACTGGTTGGGATTTCAGTGCAAACCTGCAAGTTATATTTCTTTTTATTTGTAAGGAGGAGACAGGTGATACCTATATGCCTATATGACATATGGTTCTGGAAGGCTTCACTGCATTTGTGTAAGTAAGGGTTACTTTGTTGGTGATTCTTCGTAGCAGAGCCTGGAGGTGCAGATGGGCTTTGGGGTAGGAAAGTCCTGTATTGTTTTAAAGAGTATCAGATATAGTTGCCTAAAGATACTGATTTGCTCAATCTGGTAGAATAGAAAGTAGGGTGTGTCCAAAACAGGCAGGCTTCTTGTGCCTAAATGACAGGCTGAAAAAGGTAGGTGAACCCCTTACACTGTTAGAAATTGTATAAAGGTTTGAATCCTTCCTCGTGTTATCCAAAACTAAAAGGCTTGTTTTGAATAATACTTAAAATTGTTGAAAAATTACCTTGGTGCCATTGTCATACCATGTAGACACGTGCTGTTGGTTTAGTTCCGAATTACTATAGTACCGAAATTTAAACAAATCAGAATAACGAAAAAGAAAATTCGGACGAAATTCAAATTTGAATAATTTTCTAATTCGAATATTTTTCAAATTTGAATTCGAAAAGTTTTCAAATTCAAATAGTTTTCAAATTCAAATTCGAAAAGTCCTTGAATTTGAATAGTTTTCCAATTTCCAAAGAGGACAAAATAGAATAGAAAACAAAGAAATAGAACAGAAAAAAACCAATAGACTAGAAAAAATATAACAGAAAACAAAAGAATAGAATGCAACAGAGTAAAACAGCTCTGTTCCACTCCACCACATTCTATTCATTTTTTGTTATATTCCCCTCTATTGTATTCTATCTTTTTCCATTCTATTCCTCCACTTTCCACTCCACCCCATTCTACTTGGAAACTGGAAAATGATTTGAAAACGATTCAAATTTGAACTTGATTTGAATTTGAAAACGATTTGAATTCAAAAACTTTTCGAATTCGAAAACGATTAGAAATTGATTCAAAAACTTTTCTCATCTATTCGAAAGTGAATAAACGAAATTAATTTTGTGTACATGATCATGCCCAAATATATGTGCTTTTGCTTTGTGCCTTTCAGGAAGATTGTGCATGAGGCTATGCCTGAAGATATTCACATGCATATAACACAAGTCATGCACCCGTGCACATAATCAGGATGGTACATCAGTGAATGCCTATTTAAGACATTACAGAGGTTAAGAGAAATCGCTGAGTGGTTGTCAGTTGGAGTGATCAGTGACCAGACCTGCTTCTGGCTTCATCTGAGCCTTGAACCAGCCTTAAACTTTGCTCTCTGTCTTTGCCTGATTCTGATCTTCCATTATCGACCCTGGCTTGTGACTCAACTCTGTCATCTGTCTATTCATTTGGTACCAGTCCTGCCTGTTTAATACTGACCTTGGTCTGGCTTCTGACCCTATGTCCACAGCAAACCATCACTGTCTGGATCCTCTTTTGGCCAGGACCTCCTACAGGAACCTGTGCCACTCTTGTCCTGCTCTACCCTGTCACCAACTTCAGGGTAAATGGGGCAGGAGGTGTGAAGGTTCTTATCTTTTTATCTTGGGGTGTCTGCTTTCCAAAATGTGGTCATTTTCAGGTGTTTTTCCTGTCCTGGCACTTCTGGGCCATACACATCTCCATACACAAGAGGAGCAGCAAACTTCTTTGGGGGCATAATCCTAAGTATGCCAATGCTGTGTATGAGAAATATTTTATTAAATTGACAACTTTATGAAAAAAAATTGAATTATATTTTTTTTCTTAATTTAAAAAAAAGGGAAAAATATTGATTTTAAAACTACACAGCATTCATCTTACCACATACAAAAAGGTAATTTTGGGGGTGTTTGTATTGTCTTGACATTTTAGGGTCTTAAGAAATGCAATAGGCAGTCAGAACATCAAGGTTTTACAATTTCAAATATCCATGTCATAGTTTGTAGAGTTTTACACAAACTAAATGATATACACTTAAAGCGGTTGTATCCCCAAAAATGACATTTTTACCTACAGGTAAGCCTATAATAAGGCTTACCTGTAGGTAAAAAGAATATCTCCTAAACCTGTATGGTTTAGGAGATATTCTCACTGCAAGTGCCGCTGATGTCAGCAGGCGCATGCGCAGTGATGTCCCGGCGAAGGCTCGGCGCATAGCATTGGACCCTGCCGAAAAGTCTGCTGTAAAGACGGGCTTGCGCATGCACGGGAGTGATGTCTTGTGGCTCTGGCAACTCACAGCGCCAGTTCCACGTACCCGGAAGGATCCACAGAGGGAACATGGCAGCTCCCTCTCGGGGACTGGACGGACCTGCCGGAGCTTCATTCTGAGGTAAGCATTGCATAATGAGCTAGTATGCGGTGCATACTAGCTCATTATGCCTTTGCCTTGCAGGTGTTTTGTTTTTTTTAAGGGGATACAACAGCTTTAATTTTTACCACAAAAATGTAATACAATACATTTTGGTCTAAATTTATGAAGACAGATTGCTTATAATAGAAAGTATAAGGAAAATATATTAATACAGTGGAACCTCGGATTGCGAGTAACGCGGTTAACAAGCGTTTCGCAATACGAGCAGTTTTTTTTTTAAATACTGACTCGGTTTGCGAGTGGTGTCTCGCATAACGAGTAAAAAATTTGCCTTTTTGCATGCATTACCACAGATGGCCAGGTTTTCGGGGGCGCTGGTGAACCTCTGATGCGGCCGAAATTTCTCAAAATTCTTGGAACTCCTCGGAAATACCGAAAGTGTAAACACTTTCCGAGCATTGCCAAGTGATCCCGACGTTTTAGAGGCTCACCAGCCCCCCCCCCCACAAATCTGGCCACATGCGGTATTGCATACACCAGGCTCCCCAGGAACTGTGGCCATATACAGTACTGCTTAGACAAGCAGTGACCGTGGAACAAATGAACCGAGTTTCCATTGTTTCCTATGGGGAAACATGCTTTGCTATACGAGTGCTTTGGATTACAAGCATTCTCCTGGAACGGATTTTGCTCGTAATCCAAGGCTCCACTGCATAGTAAAAAATAAAAAGACTAATGTGTTAACATTGCATTTCAGATGCCTTACACCATTGGTTCTCAACTCCTGTCCTCAGGACCCACCAACAGGCCAGATTTTAAGTATTACCTTGGGGAGATGCAGACTAGAATACTGCAATCACTGAGCAGCAAATTACATCACCTGCGATGCATTTCAGTTATCCTGCAAACCTGGCCTGTTAGTGGGTCCCGGGGACCGGAGTTGAGAACCACTGCCTTACACAGATGAATAATTAATAAAAAAGACCCAGTGGTCTTTTTACAAACCAGGCCCCTAGTTTGCGTAGGGACGCCACATCATTACCTGATCCTTTTCCCTATTAATATAAAGCGCAACAGTGCGTATAATATTTTATGCACCTTGTCAACTTTATATGGTATAATGATGTTTCTATGATACTCTTTCAGACACCTAACTTCAACCACATAGGAACTTGATATCCCTCTAGATCAGTGGTTCTCAACTCCGGTCCTCGGGACCCACTAACAGGCCAGGTTTGCAGGATAACTGAAATGCACCACAGGTGATATCATTTGCTGCTCAGTGATTGCAGTATTCCAGTCTGCATTCCCCAAGGTATTAATTAAAATCTGGCCTGTTGTTGGGTCCTGAGGACAGGAGTTGAGAACCACTGCTCTAGAGAATGATGAGGACTGTGCCATGGCATCGCAGGGTTGACAGTGACTGGTTGCAGGAGGACCACAAAATGTGTTTCTAATTTTATGTTTTGTTTACAAGCTGCGAGGTATGTGATAACAGTAATTGATTCAGTATAGTCATTACTTAAATAGAAACTGTAACTGATGTCTGTATTATTTCACATTTCAGTGTTCTTGCTGAAACTTTTTCTGAAGAAGCGGGTTATTCTCTGCGAAACGCAAACTACGTCAAAATTACAGCAACTCATTATTCTCCACTGTAGTGGGGCTAACAAGAACTAATACTGAGAGAAGTATCAGATTGTTTTGGCATATTCTGTGTGTCTTTTTATGTCTTTGATATGTATACACATTTTTTATTATGCATTAATACATTTTTTATATTTTTATATACTTTGGGGTACGGCTAAAGCCCTTTCTATTTAATTTGTTAGGGTCCATTTCTTTGTATATTATTCTGTACCATGGCCTGGAGTGCCTTAGAGAAGAAGCTTTGGGGGACTAGTCACACAGATGAAGGAAGCCTACCAGAGCAAAGAGTATGGTAAATATAACATGTTACTCCTCATTAGCCTTTGCAGTTGTGGGGGTTGCTGCAAAGGTATTTTTGTTTTTATTCCCAGAGTTGGACTTCAAATTCATTTAGTCTTTTTGCATTTGTATTTTCTCTCTATAGAAAAAAATAACCTATAAAATATTAAGCCTAGAGAGGGCCTGCTTTTGAACGATAACAGGTCCAGGATAGCTGAAAAGGAGCTTCTGTAAGCCATTTAAAGCCCATTGCACCCAAAAAAACACACCAAAAACCATCTTTTTTTAAAAATCAGATCTTCTTTTATTAATTTTATAATTGAACAATACAAAACTCACTTACACCCCATGTACATGTTGATAATCACAATAATCATATATCGCAAAATTAAACAACCTAAACAACAACAAAAAAATTAAATAAAAAAACTCCCTTTGTAGTATCCTATTATTGCTATCTACCTACTCCCGACCCATCATTCAGTCCAGGATATCTGACTACCTCTTCCACACTTTCTCAAATTTCACTGGGGAATCTCTGTTTAAAAATATGTATTTCTCTTTAAGTATAGTTTCCTTTTTTGTGTTCTCCATTCAGCTAGTATTGGGGGGGGTATGATGACATCTATTTTTGTGCTATAAGCTTTCAAGCCTGAAACAGATTCCTTACTATTGGTATAAGGGTGTTTTCCGGGATCCCAGTTATGTCTATCATACTCAGAAGACATATACCTGGCTCCAACAGCAACTCCATCCCAAAGAGACCATTAATAGTAGACATAACCCCCTGCCAGTATCGGTGGAGTTTGGGGCATCTCCATAGCATATGTATTAATTTGGTTGGACTCCAATTACACCTAGGACATAAAGGGGTATCTCTATGCTTCCATTTAAATAACGTCTCCAGTGTATGATAAGTCCTATGTAGGATAAATAGTTGGGTTCATTTTTGTGTAGAGGATAAAGAGACCATGGGAACTGCAGACAATGCAGCCTCCCATTGGTCATCCGATATAGACCCTAAATCTCGTTCCCAGTGTGTTCTCGATGGCATATCCACTGATTCTTGAAGCTTATTACAAAGTACACCATATAATTGTGATATAAGACCTTTCTTAGCCTCCCTCTTGGACAGCAATGAAATTATTATAGATTTATTAAGCTTCATTTCGTGAGAACGGGCCTGCACCTGTATAGCATGTCTAAGCTGGAGAAATTGAAAAAAATCTTTGATTTGGGATCCCATATTCATTGCTTAATTGGGTAAAGGTTTTTAGCACATCATTACAAAATAGTTGGACTATATACCTCAACCCTTTAGTCTTCCATAAGTCAAACCCTTCCAATTTCTTTAATTCCCGATAACTGGACTTTTATCCCATAGCGGACTAAATAGCGTGTAACTCTTAACACTTGCAATATTTTTCATTTCCTGACATGTTTTATCAAATAGTTTACCCATTAAAAAGCTTTTATCACATAGCTGATTTCTCGTCTCCAGTAAAGATATTAGTGGATATTCATCATATACGGATAGTAACAGGTCCTGTATAGGACCAGAGTCCGTCATTTCCATTAATCCAACAAAATACTGTAATTGCGATGCTAAAATATAACTTTTAGCATGGGGGATAGCAGCCCCCCGCCTCTTTGGCTAGCATTAAAGTGGTTGTTAAACCACTAACTGATCATTATAGCATCCCCTCTGTCACATAAAAAGCTGTATCCCAAGCATGTGCTTTATAAAAAAGAAAGCCAATTTCTACCTGTTTTAACAGTGTCTTCCATTGATCACATGACTCCAGGCTCTCAGCTTTCCCGGTCTGATATTTCCAGTGGGCGGGACCGAGATACCTCTGCTGATGTCAGCCAGGGAGGTGGGGAGGAGAGAAACAGAGAGCACGGAGTCAAGTGATCGCTGGGAGATGCTGTTAAAATAGGTAGAAATTGTCTTTTTTTAATAAAGCACAGGCACTAGGACACAGCTTTTAATGTGACAGAGGGGATGATATAATGATGAGTTCGTTTTGAAGCAGTGGGGAGAGGAGCAGAGGGGTGCTAGTGAGAGCTGACAGGCGGGGAGGGGAGGGGGGTAGAGGACAGAGGGAGACACGGGAGAGCTGCAGATAGCAGCGCATGATGGAGGCACGTATGCTGACCACAGTGTCAAAGCCCTGATATATTGTGGTCAACATACAGGGGGGAGGGTAGAAAGTGGCAGCATCAGCCAGGTATTTCAGGTGATACAGGGGGCCAAAATACACAGCACAAGCACTAGGCTGTATAATATGCTTTAAAGAAACAGGATCCATTTTTTTGTTTTGGGTTAACAAAGCTTTAATGTAGTCAACTTAATACGGGGCTGTTTTTTCCACCAGATAAGTTCTCAGAAAAGAGAAGCTATCCTCCTAAACCAAAATGATGTAATCCATATGGGAGAATTATGGAGTATATAAAGCGGGATCCATATCATTTTAATAAGATTGGCTCTGCCAATCACTGTCAATAGAAGCTTACACCAACTCAGACATTTATGCTTTGACATTCAGGTTAATATAGTCCTTTACATTTCGGGATACCTCTATACCCAAATATTTCACTGTATGCTTAATTTGAATTTGTGAAGCTATATCTGGTAAGGGTGATTTTAGATCATCTAGTGGAAGCAATATTGATTTCTCCCAGTTAATCCAAAAGCCCGAAAATAGCCTAAATGCAGAAATGAGGCCCATAAGTTCTATTAATGAATTTGAGGTATCCCCCAAGAAAATAAGGGCATCATCTGCATATAGGACTATTTTATCTTCTCTACCTGCATGCCAAAACCCACTAATTCCAGCCGAGCGTCTAATAGCAAGAGCCTAAGGCTCTATAGCCATGGGGAACAACACTGGAGACAGGGGGCAACCTTGTCTAGTTCCTCTGGACAATGAAAAAGACGAGGATAAGATGTTGTTAATTCTTAACCTAGCTTTAGGCTCGTTATACGGTATTCTTAATCATGTTAAGAAGCCAGGACCTATACCAAAGGCAGTAAATACGACCCATAAATACTCCCACTCCACCATATCAAATGCGTTATGGGCATCCAGGCACAGTATAGCTCTTATGCCTACCTTGTCCATAGGTAATTAGATATTTCAAAAAAAGTCTACGGAGATTTGTTGATGGTGCCCTTGAAGGAATAAAGCCTGTTTGATGAATTAGAGAATTAATGTAACTAGATAAGCTATTTGCAAGTACCCTAGCTAAAATCTTAACATCTGATGCAGGGAGGGATATGGGTCGGTAGGATTCTGGCATTAATGGATCTTTAACTTGTTTTGGAATCACTATTATTGTTTTCTGCATTGATTTTGGGTTCTAAAAGCCACACTTAATACTTCCAGAAGTTCAGGTAATAAAATCTGTCCGTAATTTTTATAAATTTCTGTAGGCAGTCCATCTAGGACTGGAGCTTTATTATTATAAGTTTGAGATACTGCTTGTTTCAACTCTCCTGCCTGGGTTTTACACTTGTGCGATCTCAGAGATCGCATGTGATTCGCACCCGCACCTCAGGTACCGATCACATGCGATCTCTGAGCAATGCGAGTTCAGCCATACAGTTGTATGGCTGAACTCGCATTAGATTCGCACAAAAAAAAGTGCAGGGACCTCTTTTCCTGCAGTGGAATCATATCGCATGGGTGTTCTCACCCATGCAATCTGATTCATGTGCGAGTTCACAGTTCACACTGAGATCTGTACGCACATATGTGAACAGGGGGCTCTAAGGATATAGAGCTATCTAAAAATCCTCTTCCTGTTGGTTTAAGTTTAGAGATAACAAGTTTATCTAAAAACTGTTTAATTTGACTTGTTGCCACAGACATCTTGGACTCGTAGGGCGTGCTAAAAAAATCAACAAATATACTCTGAATACTACTTGTATCATACGCTATCACCCCCCTTGCGTCTTTAACAGCTGCAATAGCTGTCGGAGCGCCTTGGGCCCAGGCTATTACAGCCAACATACGCCCTACCTGTTCCTCTACTTCATAATGTTTCTGACTTTGAAAGCATCTGCTATTTTCTGCTTTAGTTCAAGATAGGGTTCTATATATTGTCTGAGCCTCCTGCCAGGTTAGTCAACTATCTTCAGTGGGGTCCATGATAAAATCCTGCTCTGCCTGATTTACCATCTGCATTACTTCCTTCTCCCTTTGCTTTGATAAGCTCTTATTAATTTTAGAAATGTATTTAATCATTATTCCTTGTAGATAGACCTTCATAGTGTCCCATACCACTAGGTAGTACCCTTATTTCTTTTGAAAAATTCCAATAGTGATAATTCTATTGAATTCCCCTCCAGCATTAAGGACAACCACTGTGGATTGACTTTCCATGGAGGAGGCAGTAATTGCCCCCCATATCCATAGTCAATATGAAGTGGCTGAATTTGATGGGCACATTGGCTGCAATTGATGGCACAGTGGCTGCATTTGATGGTCACAGTGGTTGAAATTGATGGCACAGTGGCTGCAATTGATGGCACAGTGGTTGCATTTGATGGCACAGTGGCTGGATTTGATGGACATAGTGGCTGCATTTGATTGGCACAGAGGCTGCATTTGATGGGCACAGTGGCTGCATTTGGTGGGCACAGTGGCTGCATTTGGTGAGCACAGTGGCTGCATTTGGTGGGCACAGTGGCTGCATTTGATGGGCACAGTGGCTGCATTTGATAGGCACATTGGCTGAAATTGATGGCACAGTGGCTGCATTTGATGGTCACAGTGGCTGCATTTGATGGTCACAGTGGCTGAAATAGATGGCACAGTGGCTGCAATTGATGGCACAATGGTGCATTTGATGGCACAGTGGCTGGATTTGATGGCAGAGTGGCTGCATTTGATGGACATAGTGGCTGCATTTGATGGACATAGTGGCTGCATTTGATGGGCACATTGCCTGCATTTGGTGGGCACAGTGGCTGCATTTGATGGGCACAGTGGCTGCAATTGATGGCACAGTGGCTGCATTTGATGGGCACAGTGGCTGCAATTGATGGCACAGTGGCTGCATTTGATGGCACAGTGGCTGCATTTAATGGGCACAGTGGCTGCATTTAATGGGCAAAGTGGCTGCAATTGATGGACACAGTGACTGCATTTGATGGGCACAATGGCTGCAATTGATGGCACAGTGGCTGCATTTGATGGACACAATGGCTGAAATTGATGGCACAGTGGCTGCATTTGATGGACACAGTGAGGCTGCAGTTGATGTTTTTTTCAGTAGTTTTCAGAAATTTTCAGTTTGTTTGCTCCACTTCAAAATTTTTGAGCACCAGCCGCCACTGCTAGAGGGGAATGATCTGAAAGGCCTCTAGTGCCAACCATCTTAATTTTACCTTCCCTATGGACTCCTATTGATGCCAAATTTCTGGGAAATGAAAACTCTCAATATTGCTTATCCCTTATTAGGGATTCGTCTTATGCAGAACAGAAAAAGCAGCATTGCATTATAAACAGTTTTTCTTCTTGTCATATTCTATTTATCTTTCACATGGGAGAGTGGTCACATATACTCGTTTTTTTTTAATTTTCTACATTTACCTAACTGCTAGAGGCTTACAGACCCTCCAAAATGTTTCAAATGATGCCTACTGTTTTAAAATACATTTTATGGCCAATTTTGTTGCAAATAGTGCTTGACAGTGTTCTTTTTTAAGTTTTATTTTTATTGCTCTCGCCTTATACTTTTCTTAGTCTGAGATTCCCCTGAATACAAAGGAAGCCGAATAGCACACTGAAGCTGTTTGCACACTGTGAATGCAAGCTTTCCAATATGTTATTCTCTATTTTCATGATGAAGAGTGGTTATTTTCAGCTGCTACAATTGCAGCACCTAAGTTATTTTTCAGTTCCTCATTTCCATACATGGCCAATATTTTGCCGTTATGCCCAAACTTTCTTGTCAGTATTATGCAGTAAAATTAAGGTACTTGCTAGGCACTTTAGCACATTATCCTTTTTTTTAAACTACTTTACTGTACAGCTGAAAAATAAACCTTTAAAAAAATCTCTTCTATAAAAAATTGCTACCCAGAGTTAAGGAAGTAGTCAACAATGAAGAATTAACCCTCTGTGAGCAGCTACTGGAGTTATTGGCGAGAGATGCAAATTTCAGAAACAGTGTTGAAGGGTAGGTAATTAAATAGGCAAACGATGGACACAAATATACAGCTATTGTTGTTACAGTCAGACCTGTATGCCACCCCAATGTAAACGTCTGTAAATTGATTTAAATGTACGCTTGTGTCATAATATGATGTGGGTACTTAAGTACCATTTTATTCTAAGTACAAAATAAAAAATGTTTTTTAGTCAACTTTAGTTTATTAATTTCCGATACAGCACTGCTATAATCCCATCCTCCCTTTACTTCTTCCATCCCCATTCCCCCTTCCCATTTTCCTTCTCCCTTCTATTTTTCTTATTTACTTATGATTAAATACGGGACGAGGTGCAAATTGCTTGTAGTGCCACCATACTAATTAACAAATCTCCCTAGGCAAATGATCTATCTATCTATCTATCTATCTATCTATCTATCTATCTATCTATCTATCTATCTATCTATCTATAGTAATGACTCTCTGGAGCCCTAAAGAAGATTGTTACTGTGAAAGTGACAGTCTGATTGGATGACTATCAAAATCATCCCCTCAAGGGCCCATGCATGTACTCTCCATTCAATCTTTTAGGGAGTTTGTGCATGTGGACACAGAAGACTCAAGTACACTATATTACCAAAAGTATTGGGACACCTGCCCTTACATGCACATGAACTTTAATGGCATCCCAGTCTTAGTCCTTGCACAAAGCAAGGCCCATGACACGGATGAGTGAGTTTGGGGTGGAGGAACTTGACTGGCCTGTATAGAGTCCTGACCTCAACCCGATAGAACAACCTGGGATGAATTAGAGCAGAGACTGTGAGCCAGAGCTTCTAATCCAACATCAGTGCCTGGTCTCACAAATGCGCTTCTGGAAGAATGGTCAAACATTCCCATAGACACACTCCTAAACCTTGTGGACAGCCTTCCCAGAAGAGTTGAAGCTGTTATAGCTGCAAAGGGTGGGCCAACTCAATATTGAACCCTACGGACTAAGACTGGGACGTCATTAAAGTTCATGTGCGTGTATAGGCAGGCGTCCCAATGCTTTTGGAAATATAGTGCATTTTAACCACTTCCTTACCGGGCACTTAAACCCCCCTCCTGCCCAGACCAATTTTTGGCTTTCAGCGCTGTCGCATTTTGAATGACAATTGCGCGGTCGTGCGACGTTGTACCCAAATAAAATTTGCGTCCTTTTTTCCCCACAAATAGAGCTTTCTTTTGGTGGTATTTGATCCCCTCTGCGTCATTTCTGATCGCTGCTGTAAACAAAAAATGAGCGACAATTTTGCAAAAAAGAACAATATTTTTTACTTTTTGCTAAAGCACAAATCCATTAAAAAAAATATTCATCAGTTTTGGCCGATATATATTCTTCCTCATATTTTTGGTAAAAAAAAAAATCGCAATCGGCGTATATTGATTGGTTTGCGCAAAAGTTATCGCATCTACAAACTGGGAATTGATTTATGGCGTTTTTATTATTATTTTTTTTTTTACTAGTAATGGCGGCGATCTGCGATTTTTATCGGGACTGCGATATTGGGGCGGAAATGTCGGACATTTTTTACACATTTTTGGGACCAATGACATTTATACAGCGATCAGAAATTTAAATGTCCATTGATTACTGTGTAAATGTCATTAGCATTGAAGGGGTTAACCAGCAGGGGGCAGTGAAGGGGTTAAATATGTTCCCTGGGTGTGTTCTAACTGTGGGGGGGCAGGGCTGGCCGGGAAATAACAGATCTAACTGATCCCAGTGACAGGGATCAGTAGATCTGCTTGTCCCCCTCTCACAGAACGGGGAACTGCCGTGTTTACAACGGCGGTTCCCCGTTCTGAGGCTCCTAAAAGTGATCGGCGGGTCTCGGGCGGACTCGATGTCCCACGGGGCATGCTCGCGCAGCATGCGGCACGCGCGCGCGCCGCCGCTGCCGCCAGGGGGCGCGCAGGAGCATGCGCAGTGGAGGACGTCCATGGACGTCCTCCGGGCATTTCAGATCCGCGCTGGAGCCGTACTTCGGCAATAGCGCGGATCTGAAGTGGTTAAATGCTTACTTGCAACTTGTTTTCATTCCATAAATATTTTTTTTTCAAATTTGCCTCTGAACTTCCGTACAAATGTGACCACATTAGGAAAAGTCAGTTCCCTGGCATAGCCCCCTAGCCCCTACACACATGTCCGGCTGCGGTTTGCAGTCTGGTGCAAATTTTTGCCTGAATTCGCACCTGAACTGGACCCAGAAACACACATGACCCTTTCCAGAAGCGCACTGCGGCTGCTGTGGACATGTGTGAACTGGCTCCATTGAGAGCCGATTATGCGACTAGGATTCGGTTAAAAACACATCCAATCAGGGTTGCCCGAAGACATTGTGCTGCCTGGGTCCAAGAGTGAAATGGCGCCCCCCCCCCGCCAAAAAAAATCACGCCCACCAAAAGGCCCATACATCCATTATTTTATATCATGATAATTAAAACTAAAATGTATTTATCAGGAAGCCAGATTTACATGCAACAGCACCTTGTCTATATGCAAAATTATATCATATACCATTATGTTCAATTCCAAGGGGCGGGCTAGGGTAGTATATGGACAGGCTTGGGTAGTATATAGACAGGCTAGGGCAGTATAGGGGCAGGCGGAGCGGCCCGGGGGCAGTTGTTGTCATGGCACACAAAACTGCTGGAGAAAAAAATGTGGTTGTCAATTTGCTGGGTAAATAGATGAGAGAAGGAGAGGCGGCCCACTGGGACCCATGGTGGAGCCGGCCCTGCATCCAATTTGCATATATGAGAACCCAGCCTAAATGGCATAGGTGCATGTCTACTAACTGGGTGTCTTTCTAAATGGTAGAAACCCTGGAAAATAGGAAACCTCAGTTGTTTATACAATCTAGCCCACAGACTTCCACAACTTCATTACTGTTGTGGGATTTGCATGGCAACATCAATCTTCTGATCCATGGTGCAATGCTTTACAGTCATCAAACAAAAAAATAATAAATGCACATTTTTTTACCTTCAAAAAAATGTGCATTTATTATTTATTTCTAAAAAGGTGAACTTATCCTTTAACTACCTCTTCCTTCAGACTGGGCTCACATTCACAGTAAGCGCCAGGAGGTGGCACCTCCCTTTATGCATGCCTGTGGTCCCCCTCTTCAATCATGGCCTGCGGAGGGCTGACTGCAGACACTGACCCACCCTACTCTTACTTCAGTGGCTGGTCACTGGTCCTCCTCCTATACCTTCTTCAAAGGGAAACTAAGTAAGGGTTGGCAATGAATGCATTACAACAATGAAAGGAGTGAACTCCTGCACTGCCTAGTTGGTGTATGTGTATTGATAAAAGGAAAGTGTAGCAATACAGAAGATAAAAATAAAATAAATAAATAAAAATTACAAGGATAAATGAATGATGCTGCAGTCACAAATGTGTTCCCACAGCGTACAGACTAAATAATATAAGGTGTGCTGCTATGCAAATCAGTGTGCAAAACAAAAGTTACTGCTAACATGTACCATAAATAACTTAAAGCATAAACATGTCCAACATTGACATCTTCAATTCATCAATAAAATGTAGGTAGGTACACAAGTTAGAATAAATATAATATCCACATGTGTCACCTCTGTGCTCAATAAACTCTCACCTTGCCATATATACACGAAATGACTTTCAAAAAGATGTTGTATAATCCATAGACCATAGACCTCCTGTCCACCAGGGACGCTCCAGCTGTTACTTCAGATACTCTTGATCCTCGTGGCAATGGTCCCTTTAAGGTCTCCGATACTCATGTAGGTTTGTGCTTGTCTGTTGAAAGCATGCTAATATAGTAAGGGAGGAATGCACTTAAAATTTGCTGGCAGATGTTCAGATGTCATGATTTTTTTTTCTTATATCTTCACTATGGTGATCATTCTTGCTGCTGTCACCTTTTTCAGCTAGAAGATGTTTGCACAAAACACATCATTTACTTTGCAGTGTGGGAAAGTAACAATCAGCACTTATGGCTCACCATCGTGTACTGTAGAATGCTCTTGCTCATAGAACAGATAGATCTGTTGATTGCATGAGAAGTAGACCGGGCGCCGATTTGCTTGTGCCAGCCATTCTCCCCCTCATGCACTGCCCAGATACAGGAGGTGGAGCAAGTGTAATTGACAGATGGTACCCTTGACCAATCAGTGTGTGTGTATCCTTCCTCATCTTCCTCCACCAGCAAAAGACTAGCATGAGTGCCCATCAAGTGAAACTGTCACTGTAGGGTGGGAGTTAGGAGGAAATGGGTATTTTGTGAAAGCTGTGGGGAAGGAACAAGTGTCAGCCTCTATGTTGTGCTACACTGCACTCTGGAACTCAGCTGCCACTTGTGAGTGACATAGCAATAGCGCCTGCCGGCCGCCCACAGTTTACATAACAATAGCGCCTGCCAGTCACCCTTAATTTACATAACAATCGCGCCCTCCCACGATTTACATAACAATGGTGTAGGCACACAGAGCTAAACAGCATTGGCTTATCTTGAGGTAGGGGTCTGGAGCTGCAGCTCCAATAGCCTCTATGTTAATGCGGCCCTGATTGCACTTTAAAAGTTACAAGCCCCGCCGCTAAGGCTTGCATTTCCAGTATGTGGAAAAGCACTTCACCTCCAACTGAGAGACAATGGTTTACCAGGTTAGACGATATCCAAGAAATGGACAATCTTTCAGCAGCCATTAGAGACAGAACCTCAAATGTGGTGTGTGGACTGACACTTTAAATACTCCTCCAACTACAACCAGTGGCTGTAAGTGCCCCCCCCTTTCTCATGCAATGGGGGGGGGGGGTCCACTTGCTTCTCTGTTTTGTTATGTAAAAGTGGAGGTGAGGGACCCAGTGGGATGGGTTTTTTCATGTTTTGACCCTATGTGTATATGGCTGGCACTATACCTGGACTGCTATCTGCTCTCCCTCCCCCTTTTTCGTAATTTTTTTTTTTTTTTACTCCCTTCCTTTACCCAGTTGGTGAACTGAGCCCCCCCCCACCCGAGCTGCAGACCATGCTTCCATGGAAGACCCTATTTCCCACCTCTCCCCCCATCCCCTTTCTCTGTTACTCTAGGAAATTCTCTGCAGATCTTTGTTTTCTTTATTTCCGGATTGAAAAAAAATTTGCGTGACATGGCGACATTTGTTCCACAACCTTGTTTGCTTCTTCAATAATATCCTTTACTATATATGTACAAATTGCCTTATGATATTGTTGGTTGGTATTTGTCATGTCTTTTGGACTTATTTGTTAACATGTTAATGCAGTCGTTATTCTATGATAATGAAAAGTAACAAGCTCCCTTAAAACTAATTAACATTTATGTGTGGAATTTATTGTCATTTTTACATAAAGTTCTGTAGGTCTCTGTAAATTCAAGAAGTGTTTAAATTGTTTCTTTGCAAGGAAGATTGGAAAAATCAGTTCTTTCATTAGAATGAATAATACAAAAGCTATAGGAATGAAAGGAAGGAAAGAAGCCACAGGTGTTTAATGGAGAGCCTCCATGGTATTGTCACAGCTGCACAAATGATGATCCAATTTTTTCCTGAGTTTATTTAGGGCACCTAATGGGATTAAGAAAAAGAGAATATCTGACAATACATCAGATCCACACAAGCATTGCCATATTAACAGAGGCTCTCATTTCTAGATGTTATCTCTTCCATTAAGAATGCTGGACTTTGGCCTGAAGTGTGTGAACTTCTCATTAGGAAGGGCAATCCTCTCACAGCTCTCCATTACTTACAGAGAATCTCTGGTGATTGGCGCCAGAGTATGACTTAATAATTATTACGCTCTATAGTGTAGATAAGTGCTTTGTACAAGCTAGATGAAATCATGAGTTTTTAGCAAAATAATAAAAGATAATTTACTCAAAACAGATAAATGGGAGGCCCATTTGCTTTCTATTTGCTATGCAAAATAAGACAATTCCGAAGAGAGTATGGTTTTGGCCTTGACAGAAAACATTTCTTTTATTAACGGAAAAAAACTGGGTTTGCAGCTGCCTCAATGCTTTGGGCTTTTGGATTGTAAAACAGGCCTCATTTTTTACCTTGCATGCACAGCTTAGGCTATTACACTGTATATGGGTGATTGATCTCTTTAATAAAACAAAGTTCTTTAGCAAGGAAGCGGTGATAAAGGGAAACAAATGGACTTGTTTGTCCGGCGCCTCTGTGCTTACGGTAACACAATGGTATCGAGGCTGCTGCTTTAACTGATAAGTCAGATAAAACCCATTAATCCCGAATCCCTTCTGGACAGGCTTAGGAAACATTTGCTTAAGGAATTTCTGGATATGCATTTCATTTATTATGTTGATAAGTTGAATATTGCATCCGTTATTTTTTTTTATGAACTTGGATTTAATGTGGCTTGATACATTCTTTTGCTTTAGCATTTTGCCTCCTCATTTTTAATACAAGAATATACATCTGGCTTGGTATGCACTAGCTGGCAAAATGAGTCCCTAAGTTCTAATAGCATTTCTGATGGCTGACATACACTGCTAATGCTTCCTGGGGAAAAAAACAACAACTTTTTGTCAGCTCCGTGACACCTTGTTTTTTTTTGCTACCTGGACTAAAAGGGTATAGGTAACATAATCACATAACAGATTTTACATCCCTATATGCAAGCACTTCACCTAAAGAAGCTTCTATATCATTAATGTTTAAAGAGGGTCTATGTAGCCGAATGTACATGGGCTAAACCATTAGCAATGTTCCGATCACTTTTTGGTGACTATCTGTTTACTCTCATCCAGATGAGTCTACAATGATGACGACTCACCAAAGGACTTACCACGGGATGTGCACCCTAGCACAGCGGCATGATCTGTCACCTGCTGTGTCCTCACAGTGGAAGACAGATCGTTGGACCGGCCCTGGTAACGTGATTTCTGTGACCAAACACAGCAATCACATGTTTATGGTATACAGTGGTTTTCATTTAGCCATGCATTGTGTACTATTGTGACCTCTGTGATTGGCCATAATGATCGCATGGTACTGGGGTCAATCACAATGAACCTGTAGCATGGGCTAGCTGTGCCCAATCACAGCTATCACAATAGTACACAATGGCACATGAATTACTGTAATTAACAATCATAGTGAAAAAAAAAATCCTGATCACCTCCCCAGAGCAGTACAGTAAAAAACAGTACAGTACATATTGTCACCAGTCAGTGTCCATGATCACTGCCACACCAGTCATATGGTGACGCTAAACTGAAAGTATGTAAAAAAAAAAAACAAAATTGTGAACAAAATAACAAATTTGATTTCATTTCTTCATTTTACAAAAAAAATGACAAAAAATACAACTTTACTAAACTTACCAGGCAGTCAGTACATCAGGATTGATCAATTTTCATATATATATATACATATATATATATATACCATTGTTTGTAGGCTTTATACATGTGTGGCTTAAAGGGGTTAAACTCATTTTCTCCTTTAACAAAATTTGCCTGACCTTGGTTTACCTTAGAGGCAAAAAAATATTCTCCTATATATTACAATAGGTCATTGACCAGGAGCCACGCCGCCCCTCCGAAACTTCAGGTTGATATAACATGGCTGGCTGGTATTTAAAAGTCTTAAATTAAATTTAATAATCAGAAGTAAAAATGCAATTTGATGTCGATTTCTACCTAAAGTAATAATCATTATGATATTTGATTCCAGGTCTGTGCGATACTACCCTTGTAATACAATTAAAACAATCATTTTTGACCAATATTATCTGATACAGTTTCCTAAATGCGTCTATGCTAGTTTCTGATAACATTTTTCTTGTATTATAGATCAAACATCATTAATGTTTAACAGAAAGAAAATCAATGAAATGAGTTATTTTTGTGCCTTAGTGTATTTGGCAGTGTACTCCTGTAGCGGAGTCCAGCAAACAGTAAGAATTCCATCATACTGAACCTGCCAAGCCTCATTCAATTCCACCCAGTAATAGCACTTTAATAACAACCAAATATGTTTTATGGGCAATGTTGATAACTAAATGTTTATCCCTTACATGGAAATTCAGATAATTGGAATTTCTCTTAGCCTCAATACAGTTGTGACCACAGGAGAATACCTTGATCCAGGAGATTAATTTGCTTATTTTTCAGAAGATGTCGGCTGTATGTTTAATACTCTGTATTTGTATTATGGAGTGCAGTTCCTGAAAGTCTGAAGGTATTTCTTTCTTGAATGAATGAGGAGATAAGCAATTGAATTTGAAAGATACTTTATGCAACAGAAAAGCAATTTTGTTCCCGGTCTTTTGAGATCAAGCAGCATGTAGACATTGAATGCTAAATATATTCCTTTAACGCTAGCTTGCTCCGAGTCCCCTGCTCTTGGAAAGTTGTTTGTGGAGACTTACACTAGATATGCACACAGGAGGATCTGCTACTGAAGTACTGCAAATTCTTTTCTATTTGAGAACATTCAATGGCTTATAATTTTAAAAAACATGTTAAAAAAAAAACAGTACTTCTTATCAAGTTAATATGCAATGAAGATATTGAAAAATAGCTACTAGAAATATAAGTACACATCAATAATGGATTATTTTCTGTAAAGAGAATAGGCAAATAGGATCATTAATTGTAAGGCCTCATGCACACAGGGCGTTTAAAAAAAAGTTATAAAAACGCCAGTAGCGTTTTTGAGCATTAGCGTTTTTTTTCTTTTTCCAATGAGATCAAAACTTTACAAATGCCGGTGAGCCGAGCTTTTGAGCGTTTATCAGGGTTTTTGGGCGTTTGAACGTTCTTACAGCTGAAAAACTCCTCTCAGAACCCACTAGTCTTGGCTTTTTTTTACAGCCAAAAAACGCCCCAGCCAAAAACAGTTGATTCAAGAGAAGACACCACTCCAGGAAAATCACTGATCCATAAGCTGCAGCGGCCCGGTATAGACAAGGTGCTGGCTCTATTTGCTAGTTAGCATATGAAACAAAAAGTGGCTGGATAGCCGCACTTCTGATACAAACTCCTTTATTTCCAATAAAGATCAAAGCAGGCCATGGAGGACAACAGGTCCCAGCATGGCTGACGCGTTTCACACCTCTTAGCAGTGTTTAACCACTTCAGCCCCGGAAGGATTTCACCCTTTAGGACCAGAGCACTTTTTGCAATTTGACACTGCGTCTCTTTAACTGACAATTGTGCGGTCATATGACGTTGTACCCAAACGAAATCTGCCTCCTTTCTTCCCCACAAATAGAGCTTTCTTTTGGTGGTATTCGATCACCTCTGCGTCATTTCTGGTCGCCGCTATAAACAAAAAAAGAGCGACAATTTTGCACAAAAAACTATTTTCCTTACTTTTTGCTGAAATACAAATCCCCAAAAAAAATATATAAAAAATCATTTTTTTCATCAGTTTTGGCCTATTTATATCCTTCCTCATATTTTTGGTAAAAAAAAATAGCAAACTGCGTTTATTGATTGGTTTGCGCAAAAGTTGGTGCGTTTACGAATGATGAGAATTCATTTCTGGGGATTTTATTTATTTATTTATTTTTTACTAGTAATGGTGGCGATCTGAGATTTTTAGCAGTACTGCGATATTCCAGCGGACATGTCAGACCATTTTGACACTTTTTTGGGACCATTGGCATTTATACAGTGATCAGTGCTATGAAAATGCACTGATTACTGTGTAAATGTCATTGGCAGTGAAGGGGTTAACCTGGAGGGGGCGCTCTAAGGATTGAGTTCCCTCAGTGTGTTCTAACTGTATGGGGGCTGGGCTGGCTGGGGGTGGGGAGTGATCACGGCTTGCATATACAGCCCTTCCCCCTCTGTGAGAATGGAGATCCGTGTTTACATACACGGACCTCCGTTCTCTCACTGCGAGGGGCCATCGCGGGTAGCCGGCGAAGATCGAGTCTTCCCTACCTGCTCCCTGGCCCCCCGGGAACACAGTGAGCCGCGCTCGCACGCTCACAATACTAGTTGCCGCAGCCGCCATCAGGTGACGGCGCTTTGCGATAACGAGCCACTTTGTCACCGTCACGCTGCGGCCGGCGGTCGGCAAGTGGATAATCATAGCCAAAAACAGTTGATGTGAGCCTATGTGTACATGGACACATAAGATAGCATGCTGGAGAGTTTATTGACTGCAGGAAAAAACGTCTGAAGCTAAAAACAGCTGCTGTAAAAATATCCTAAAACGTCCTGTGTGCATGAGGCCTAAGAATTATTACAGTGACAAGACTCACCATGCCCTAATCTTTGACCTCAGAACTAACAATCACCCCCCTCATTAACAACATGATTGTATACTTTATGGTCAATAGCTTGTACATACCTGATCTTTACTCCTATAAGAGCTTGTGAGACATCCCATTCCTAAACTACAGACAATTGGAGATGTTGGCTTCCTCTTTGCCTGAGTACATTTTTACAGATTTAGCTAAATGAGTATTTGTGAGGTTAGGTATTGATGTTGGACAAGGAGATGTGGCCCACAACTGGTGTTCAAATTCATCGCCACAGGCCACTTGAGTTACTCTACACCAGAGATAGGCAACCTTTGAGAGGTGGAGCTCTACCTAAACAACATGAAAGAGATCAAAGATTTTTTTTAAAAGAAATGAACAATTAAGGCCTAACTAAATAATAAGGAAACCGTAGAAAATAAATAAATAAAACAAATGTCGCAGTAAAATATAAACGTAGCCTACCTTAAAAGTGGACAGTAGGACAGTGGACGATGTCAGTCGTTTTTTATTACTTTTTTTTTTATTAGTTTGTACAATTTTTAGAGGCCCCACTGGGGGGGGGGCTTTGGTGAAATATCAGGGGCCTAACCAGACCCCTGATGTCTCACTTTTAAGACAAAGAAAGGGACTGGGGACAGTTCCTAGCTGTACTGAACGCTATGCTTCAGTTGTGACTGAACACAGTTAGTGATCGGTACTGATCACTGACTGTATTCATTCAGAAAATGAAGGGGCCTGTAAATGGCATACTTACCAGCCCCTTACCCGCTCTCCACCCTTAAAAGATCCTCCACAGCAGCAAGCGGGAGGGGAGGGAAGCTGGCAGCATTGTGGGGAGGGAAGACAGGGAAGCAAGAAGAGGGCCGGGCAACAGAAGACAGAGGTATTTGGAGGGGAGGGGCAGCGGGATTGGCATTTACTAGAACCGATGATTGTATTTTCTTGTAGCAAAGACAAGAAAACAATGGCGCACTGGCCTAGCGCATTATCTTTGATAAAATCCTTTAATTAAAAAGTTTAAATCATACTCACAAACAAGTCGTGAAATGAAGCATTACAAGCATTTGTGGAGTCCTGTCAATTCATGGACATATATTGCACGACTGGTATCTCACACAACGAAGGCTAACGTGTTTCAAGGTTTCTACCTCTTCTTCAGAGCCTACTACACACCAACTGTTTATACAACAGATAAAAACATAGTGGGGTGGTGAAACTGCATAGCCCCGGCCCTTTAGGGGCGTATGTCGTACAGGGGATTACTTGCATGCTCCACCCATTAGGCCCTCCTGCCATATCCACATGGTATCATGATCACAATGTCTCCTGTGTTTCATGGCTATATAAGCATGCGTGCATATACCCATAGACACATGTATACATATACATTTGAACTTTATTTACTGCCCTAGCACACACTGGGGGATGTTTACTATGCTGTATACTCAGCTGTCATTTGCAACGATTACATGGTTCTAGTACCATACTAGTATCATACATGTTTTTAGCGTCTGTTTGGAGGCATACTAGTTCATATTATGGTGGACTGATGACTTACCCCTACCTTGTGTGCATCAAAGGATCCTGTACTGTGCCAGTTGAAAGCCAGTGGGAGGGAGAGGAGAAGAAGTTGGTATTCAGCTGTTGCAGGGAGGAAAATACAGCTATCAGTTCTAGTAAATGCTACCCCCGCTGTCCCTCCACTCTAGGTTCCAGGGTTAGCAACCAAGGAATGCAATCTACCCATCACCTGCCTGCGATCAATGGGTAGATTGCGATTGACGGGTTACTAAACCCTGATCTACACCATACTTGCCAAACTTTGGGTGAAATTTAACTACTTGCCGAGCAGCCGCTGTCATTATACGGCGGCTGGTCAGCAAGTCTCCGTGAATCGTCGTACCTGTATGGTGGCCCTTTAAATAGCTATAGCAAGCTGCATGGCGGGGGAGCTGATGCACGTGGCTGGCGGCCGCAATGTCCGCTGGCCACCCTCGATCGCAGGAAAAAGAGGCAGAACGGGTATCTGTCAATGTAAACAGGCAGATCCCCAATCTATCAGGGAAGTAGAGGGAGAGATCTGCTGTTCCTAGTAATCAGGAACAGCGTTCTCTCTTACTCCCAGTCAATACACTCCCCCCCACAGTTAGAAACACCTCCCTAGGGAACACATTTAACTCCTTGATCGCCCCTAGTGTATTTTTATAGCACTGATCACTGTATAAATGTCAATGGTCCCAAAAAAGTGTGAAAAGTGTCCAATCTGTCTGCCGCAATGTTGCAGTCCCACTAAAAATCACTGATCACCGCCATTACTAGTAAAAAAATAAAGAATACATATTGTTCTAAACTGATTTTTTTTTTTTGATATTATAGCAAAAAGTAAAAAATATTGTTTTTTTTTTTTCAAAATTGTTGCTCTTTTTCTGTTTATAGCCCAAAAAGTAAAAATCACAGAGGTGATCAAATACCACAAAAAGAAAGCTCTATTTGTAGTAAAACCACGCAATTGTCAGTTAAAGCGACACAGTGCCTTATTGCAAAAAATGGCCTGGTCAGGAAGGGGGTAAATCCTTCTGAAGTGGTTAAAAACAAGTGCAAACACAATCTTGCTCTTTTAAACATAAAAAATGGAACAGATGCTTCTCCTAATTTACAAAAGGGCACAAGACCTTTTGTTAGTTAGGAGCGACCAGTTCTCTGTTCTACCATGTCTGTGACAGGCAGAACAGAGAACATGAGAGCTGGAGCTGCCATCCTCATCCTCAGCTCAGAGCCGGAGGAAGGAAGCAGATTATTAATCCTGCAACTCATTTAAGATTGCGCGCTCCAGACAACTGCTGAAAGGAAGGGCACCTAAGGGTCAAGCACTTACAAATGGCTTGTGTAGTGTTATCACCACACGAACAGAGGGAGGGAGGTGAGCTGTCTGCCGACAGCTCACATCCTGTATGACAAGTCACACCTCACCTGGGGGAATTTGCGGCAGTTTTGAACATGGCAAACTGCTGTATTCCCTCTGTTATTAGGCACAGGCCTGTGTTAGTTTCTATTTCACTCTGAAGAGTGACTCTCTAGATAGACTTGAAACATGTCCATCTGCTTAGTTAATGTGGTGCACACCCCTCCTGACAGCTTAGTTATTTCACCAGATTGTCTTTATGGATCCAGCTTTGTGTACAGGGGCACAGCATTGCTGGAACAAAAAATGGTCTTTTACAAAATGTTGACACAAGGTTGAAAGTGCACAATTTTCTAAAATGCCTTTGTATGCTATAGCATTAACAATATCCTGAACTGGAACCCCAAGCTCGAAATTTTACAGGGGTGTCCATCTGTATTCAGCTATATACTGTAGATAAGTATGGTGGTTTCCACAATCATTTGTCCATATAGTGTATTTTTTATCAATACACACATACATACATGCATGCAAAGCTACCAAGTGTGTTTTAATACCTTGTTATTGGTCAATGACAAGGGATTTGCAGAAGTAAATCACTGATAAGTATATGTAGGTAGCTAGCTGGTCTAGCTCTATTGGCGCCATTTCTTTGTGCTCACTGATTTGTTACCATGATTCCAGCGTAGCAGAGTATATTTGCTCCCCCACATTTGGAACAGGCTCTCATTTGGCTTCTGTTCTCCGAGGTTATCACACATGGATTGCACTCTGTCACTTATGGTGCCACAAGATGCTCCTGCAGTGGTACTATCCACCATCACTATGGTCACATGGCGAGTATAACCTCGGGTCCACTCAAATAGAAAGTGGGTACCAAAGAGAGAGTGCTGCACACCCCACATTTTCGTATGGAATGGGAAGGTTCCCTCTGATTGGGTTTAATGGCAGCGAGTGACGTAACAACTGTATTTTAGTAAAAAATGTGTTTTATTATGTTTGTCAGAAACAATTTATCCTTCCATTTCAAGTAAAAGGTAGAAAAATATGCTAAAAAGCAAGAGCTCTGGTTGTACAACAAGGAACTCAACATTTTAACATCGCAGTATATACAGTATCACAGTGAATGAGAATCATTAACGATACAGTGGTAGCTGTGTCGGTTCCCCGACGCATTTCGACCTCAAGGAATTTGGGTCTTCCTCAGGGGAAAGAAAAAGGATCCTCTTCACTGAATATGTTGCAAGCACAATGGTAGTCCCAAAACCAGAGTTAATTGTTAAAACTGAATCAGTGGGTCTGGGCTATCCTTTGCTCTTGTGATATGGGATCCAGCTCCAACTTCAGAGGCTTACAGGGGGCCACAGGTGTATAGGTCATCCTATGGAGGGGGGGGATATGTTTGAACCCACCATGTGGATCACTGTATTCTATTAAATTAATATTATAATTATAATGAGTAAAAAGGAAAAGGAAAAAAAATAAAAATTGTTCTGTGTATTTTAATTTGTATGCAATTGTTGCTAAAAATGAATGATATTACTACTTCCTAATATGTGTGATGAAGGTTAATGTGTGTGAAAGGTGGGGTAATGTTGTTGTCAAAGTGAAACTTTGACAACATTACCCCACCTTTCACACACATTAACCTTTTTTAGCATATTTTCTACCTTGAAATGGAAGGATGAATTCTTTCTGACAAACATAATAAAACACATTTTTTTTACTAAAATACAGTTGTTACGTCTCTCGCTGCCATTAAACCCAATCAGGGGGAACCTTCCCATTCCATCCTCGGGTCCACTTGTCCTTCTGTGGTTCCCCATTTGCTGTGTCTCAGACAATACCACCTCAGCTCCCGGGAGAGAGATGATGCCCCCAGATTACCCTCTGTGCAAACCACCACATGTCACAGTAAAAATTCCATTTATATCCCTGTCGCATCCGCTCCTGATGAGTGGCAGGCAGCCAAGAATTTTATTATTGGTGTGTTATCACCACCATGCTATGTCCATACGTGTATATATATATGAATTATCAGTTATTATTTATTACAATTTTATGTGCATTGTGTTGTGACCACATCTGTATTGCTATATGACACAATAAATGTCTTTACAGATACAAAGTGCTTCTTTGCTGACCTTATGTATGCTTCATCTAAAGTCCCAAAAACCCCCTCCTTTTTCTCTTCAAGTATATCGGGACGCAGGCCTTGGACCTACTCGTCCTATTCCTCATCTACAATCCCAACCTATTCTTTGTTGTCTTTTTGCACTGATGTTGGAAAGCTGTCTCTGCAGCCACAGACACCAGGGCCTGGACAGCAAAAAAAAGTAAGTGACACCTGCCTGTTTGTGAAAATGCACATATATAAAACATGATTTTTGGCAAAGTGTAGTCTGGTCAGTGTGTCTTTTGCAAAGTGTCTCTTTGCTGGTCTGAGGCTGTCTCTTTTCTGGTTTGGGGCTGTCTATTTGCTGGTCTGAGGCTGTCTCTTTGCTGGTCTGGGACTGTATCTTTGCTGGTCTGGGGCTGTCTCTTAGCTGGTCTGAGGATGTCTCTTTGCTGGTTTAGGGCTGTCTCTTTGTTGGACTGAGGCTATCCCTTTTCTGGTCTGGGGCTATCTCTTTGCTGGTCTGAGGCTATCTCTTTGCTGGACTGAGGCTGTCTCTTTGCTGGTCTTGGGCTGTCTCTTTGCTGGTCTGAGGATGTCTCTTTGCTGGTTTGGGGCTGTCTCTTTGCTGGTTTGGGGCTGTCTCTTTGCTGGTCTGAGGCTGCCTCTTTGCTGGTCTGGGGCTGTCTCTTTGTTGGACTGAGGCTATCTCTTTGCTGGTCTGGGGCTGTCTCTTTGTTGGACTGAGGCTATCTCTTTGCTGGTCTGGGGCTGTCTCTTTGCTGGTCTGGGACTGTCTCTTTGCTGGACTGAGGCTGTCTCTTTGCTGGTCTGTGGCTGACTCTTTGATGGTCTTGGGCTGTCTCTTTGCTGGTCTGGGGCTGTCTCTTTGCTGGACTGAGGCTGTCTCTTTGCTGGTCTGGGGTTGTCTCTTTTCTGGTCTGGGGCTGTCTCTTTTTTGGACCGAGACTGTCTCTTTGCTGGTCGGGGGCTGTCTCTTTGCTGGACTGAGATGTATCCTTGCTGGACTGGGGTTGTCTCTTTGCTGGGTGTAGATGTCCCTTTGCTATATGGGGCTGAATTTTGCTGTCACCGACCACCCGTGTGAACGCCTGCCTTGCCGCCCCCGCCAGTCCGGGCCTGGGTGGAACGGTCAGCAAGTGTCAGTGCTGGAGGAAAAGGAGTGTATATACTGTTGGTGTATATAGAACGGTTCTGTTCATCAATTCACTGGGCTTCCCACAGCAATTCCACAGCAATCCCAACCTTATCCAAGTGTATCCCCTCAATAAAACAACAAAACAAAGTACCGGCCTGTTTCATGACTCCGGATGTGAGGAAAATTGTGTGATTGAGGTCAGAGAGACAGGTGAACCATAACTACCAGCCACCCCTAAGGGGGCTATTGGCTACGCACCATTTTGCCTGATTGGCTCATTAGGCATAAGCCTAGTTGAATCCATCTTATCTGGTAATCCCCTTATATATTGATGATGGCTTTCCTTCTCAGCACTGGAATCTGAAAGGTTGCACTGGATTTTCATTTAGGACTTTATTCATGAATTTATTTGTTAGTTTCAACATATTTATTGGACTCGTTTGCTATATTAGCACTGGTTGTATGCTCGGATAAGGGTCTGGTATGGATTTTGGTGGGCTCAATGTCAATTTTTTTTTATTTTGGCATGGAGTTCCCCTTAAAATCCATACCAGACCTGAAGGTCCTGGTATGGACTGGGGGGACCCCCACGCAAATTTTTTCAGTGATTTTTCATCTATATTGCTGGGAGCCGGCAATACATTACAAACGCAAGCAATTTTAAATGACAATTTTTCCTTTAGAAATGTCATTTTGCTCTGGCACTGTTCTAAACATTACACAGATGCACCACTTTACAGGCAGACCAAGGGGAACCCCCAGACACAATATGTAAAGGATCATTTCATTTTTATTGTTTCACTTTAAGCATTATTAAAATCACTGCTCCTGCAAAAACAATCAATTTAAAAACTTTTTTTGCATTGATACATGTCCCCTAGAGCAGTACCCAGGTCCTCATGCACTTTTATGGCAATAACTTGCATATAAGCCGTTAAAATGAGCACTTTTGATTTTTCAAGTTCGGGTCCCATAGACTTTAATAGGTTTTGAATGTTTACACAAATGTATTGCCTGTTCGCATGTTCTGGTGCGAACCGAACCGGGGGGTGTTTGGCCCATCCCTAGTCATGAGATATAGCAGGGGTAGATCTGAAAGATGAGGAGTGAGGAGGAGCAGAATTGCATCTCTTTGTACGGCTTTCAGGTGCTCTTACCAACTGGCTGAGTGGTGGGAGGTTAAATGCCTTGTCAAGCATGTGGTACCCAAATGGCTGGTGTTTTTTCCACGCTTGATCTGCTTGAGGCACAGTTTGCAAATTGCAACAGTGCGATTGGCTGCACATGTGCTAAAAAAGGCCCAGATGGCTGAGCTGTGGGAAGTGGGCCTGGAGATAGCTTCACAATGTGATGGGATAAGGTGGCTGCTCTCTACTCTTCCATGGTGGCTGCCTTGTCGGGGTTGTGCCTCACCCTCACTTTCCTTCTCTGCTTTATCCAGCACCCAATTCGCATCAGTGATCTCATCATCCTCATCCTTATCCCCTCCATCCTCATCATCACTGGAGCCAACTTGGCAATATGCTATGGCTGGGGGAACATGATTGACAATTTGTTATTTACCAGTGCTCTCCCCACTCTGTAGGCTCATGTTCCTACCTTCCTCAACCCTAGAGTCAGAACTAGAGTTGAGCGAACCTGAACTGTAAAGTTCGGGTTCGTACCGGACTTTAGGGTGTCCGTGTCCCGAACCAAAACAGAAAAAGTCCGGGTTCGGGTTCAGGGTTTGGGTATTTTTTCGCTCCTGTTGAATAGCTGCAGGGCAGCCAATCAACAAGCGTTTCACTCGTTTGCCCTTAGAAGCCATCACGGCCATGCCTACTAATGGCATGGCTGTGCCTGGCCAGTGCATCATGTGACCCAGCCTCTATATAAGCTGGAGTCACGTAGTGCTGCATGTCACATCATCTCATACTAGTGTAGGGAGAGGATGCTGCTGCTGTGAGGGACAGATTAGCTTTAGAAAATCTGTTAAAAACAGCGATTTAGTGGTGGGTGGGTGCTAGAGGAGATTTTTGTTTGCTAGAGTACATTTTGTTTGCTAAGCAAAGTGCCTCGTATAAAACCTAAGCAACTTTTCTGTTTGTTAAGTGGGCGTTTGCAGCCATTTTTGCAAGTGCAGTGCACTTGCAACTGCTTGTGTATCAGGGACACTACTTTAATCGTGTTCTGTTAGTTCAGTTGACAACAGTTTGGCATATTCAAATACTGCTTTTACATTGCAGTTAGACTAATTAATTTTTTTTTTTTTTGTGCAAAATATTACATTTGTGGCCAGAGGGGCATTTCTTGCACAAAATTAAAAGTGCATCTACATTGCTGGTTTAAAAAAAAAAAATTCTAAATACTACATTTGCGGCCAGCGGAGCATTTCTTGCACAAAAATAAAAAGTGCGTCTACATTGCGGGTTTAAAAAAAAAAAAATTCTAAATACTACATTTGCGGTCAATGGTGCATTTCTTGCACAAAAATAAAAAGTGTGTCTACATTGCTGATTTTAAAAAAAAAATCTAAATACTACATTTGCGGCCAGTGGTGCATTTCTTGCACAAAAATAAAAAGTGTGTCTACATTGCTGGTTTAAAAAAAAGAATACTAAATGGTGCTACATAGTACATTTGTACCTTGCTGTGCATTTCTTGCACAAAATTAAAAAGTGCGTCGACATTGCTGGTTTAAAAAAAAAAAAAATAGTGCTACATAGTACATTTGCACCTTGCTGTGCATTTCTTGCACAAAATGAAAAAGTGCGTTGAAATTGCCGGTTTAAAAAAATAATATAAATTTGTGCTAAATAGTACATTTGTGTCCAGAATGAGGAGAGCGTTAAATAAGGGACGCGGTCGTGGTGCTGCTGGTGTTGGTGGTGTTGGTGAAGCTCCTGTTGCAAGGAGAGGACGTGGTCAATCTGTGCCAGCTACATGCACAAGTGAAACACCTTCCTCAGGTGCGAGTAGCCGACAGAACCTTCAACGTTATATGGTAGGCCCAAATGCCACTCAACGAATGGTGAGGCCAAAACAAGTACAGGCGATAGTAGATTGAGTGGCTGACAATGCCTCCAGTTCCTTCACATTGTCTCCCACCCGGTCCCTTGCTGAAAGCTCAGAGTTGGCACCTGAACCCCATGGCCATCTGTCTTTCACCTCAGCCCTTGTAAATCAGCCAAGCAGTCTGAGCCCCAAGTCATGCAGCAGTCTCTTATGCTGGTAGACGCGCTGCTGAGGGCATTCCCAAATGACACCGGGGGCTCAGTGGAAGCACAAGGGAAAGGCAGAGGAGGAGGAAGAGGTCGCCCATGCAGCTGTGGCACCGCCAGCACCTCAGAAGGCAGGGTTAGCATGGCCGAAATGTGGAAAAGCTTTGTCAGCAGCACGCCACAACAAACAGCACCACCAGCTGATAGGCAATGTCTTAGCAGCAGGCAGCATTTCAGCAACATGGTGGAACAGTATGTGTGCACACGTACTGACTGATGGGTCTGCCCCATTCAACTTCTGGGTCTCCAAATTGGGCACATGGCCTGAGCTTGCCCTTTATGCCTTGGAGGTGCTGGCCTGCCCTGCAGCCAGTGTATTGTCTGAACGTGTGTTTAGCACGGCAGGGGGCGTTATCACAGACAAGCACAGCCGCCTGTCCACAGCCAACGTGGATAAGCTAAAGTTTACTAAAATGAACCAGGCAGGGATCCCACAAGACTTGTCTGTACCTTGTGCGGAATAAACATTTATACCGTCCTCACACAGCCATTGGTATGTATAAGTGAACTTATTCTTTTTTTTTTTTATAGAACATAAGTCTTTATTGGAATTTGTAACAGGAGAAACATGAAAAATAAACCATGGTACATTTTATATGGAAAAAGTGAACCCGTGCTAGATTATCTCTAGGTTTGTCTGCAGATAGTGATCTTTTTTTTTTTAATATGTCTCAATATTTTACCCCAATTAGAAAAAAAAAACTAAACAAACAAGAAACAGTGTTGGCTACCTCCTCCTCCTCCACCGCCACTTCCACCTACACCGCCACGGTCACCGCCTCCTCAACCTCCTACTCCACATCCACCTCCTCCTCCATTTATTTTTTTAATGTGATTTTAAGTTATTTCTCTATCCACATTTGTTTGCAGGACACTTGTCCTACTCTTACCCCCATTTTGCTTCCTTTTGCAGCCCTTTTGCAGCCCTTTCCAGGACTTTTTTAGTGCCATTTTAGTGCCCAAAAGTTCGGGTCACCATTAACTTCAATGGGGTTCAGGGCCGAGCTTGAACTTTTTCATGAAGTTCGGCCGAACCCGCCGAACCCGAACATCCAGGTGTCCACTCAACTCTAGTCAGAACCAACATCAAAATCAAGCAATGTCTGTGCATCATCAAGAAGCAAGTGGCTGATGCTGTGTTCAAATAACTCAGCTGACTCCTCCATGCATGATGCTGGGGCTATGGCAGGAGCAGCTGTAGACAAGGAGGCTGCTGGCCCCCTAACAGTACCATGGTAATGTCTGCCTCTTCTTGTTGACCTTGCAGACATAATGGGGGGCGTATTACCAAAATGTAATAGAGACAGGGAAATGTGTACTTGGATACACTTTAACCAATGGAAAGTGGTGTTTGTGCACTTTAACCTGAGTACTCACTACACAGACACAATACAATATATTGTAGTAAAACTGCACTTAACACACTTCAATATACTGCAGTAAAAAAGCAGTAACGCACTTCAATATACTGCAGTAAATGTGTACTAAAAAGCTTTAATATACTAAAGTAAATGTGCACTAACACACTTCAATATACTGCAGTAAACGTGTACTAACACACTTCAGTATTCTGCAGTAAACATGCACTAATGCTCTTCAGTATACTGCAGTAAACGTGCACTAATGCACTTCAATACACTGCAGTAAATATTCACTAATGCACTTCATTATACTGCAGTAAACGTGCACCGATGCACTTCTATATACTGCAGTAAATGTGCACTAACACACTTCAATATACTGCAGGAAACGTGCACTAACGCACTTCAATTTACTGCAGTAAACGTACACTAACACACTTCAATATACTGCAGTAAAAGTGCACTAATGCACTTCAATATACTGCAGTAAAAGTGCCCTGCTGAACTACTATACTGCAATAAAACTGCCCTGACACTCTACCCTGACACGCTTCAATATGCTGCAGTAAAAGTGTCCTGATGCACTAGTATACTGCAGTACAACTGCCCTGACACTCTACCCTGACACGCTTCAATATGCTGCAGTAAAAATGCCCTAAAACACTAAACTGACACTACAGTAAAAATGAACAGTCGCACTACACTCACGCTGCACTATTACTATATTCACACTACACTGATACTTTACACTCACAATAGAATCACTATAGCACATTACCTCGCTAGTAGCAACGAACAGAGCCCTGATCTATCTATCTTCACTCCAATATCACACTGCAAATGGCTGCTCTAGGAAGGAACCTTTTATAGTGTGGGGTGGGTCTATGAGCAATGAGCCATGATTGGGCCCAGTCTTTATTACTTTCTCCAATCATGACTCTGACAGTGTTCTGTGCCCTGATTGGGCAAATCTTCCATTGCTTCAGCCAATCAGGGCTTCCAATGCACTGTGCAGCACGCAGTGCATTGTGGGGCCCTCGGCAGTCCAAACAAACGGTCAAACGCTCTAACCTAATGCTTGGGCTGAACCGTTCGCCTAACACTATCCTCTAGTGCAGATCATAGCATTTTCAAATTATAGGCAAAACATCTTTTTTGTATTTTTTTTGGATAGAGTGGAGAGAAATTATAATACCTATAAGGCTATTATTGCAGAAGTTGTCACCGTTAGATAGTTTCACCCTCTTTATTTGTCCTTTTAACTATTATCATTGATATTGAAAGTAAAATAAAATTCCAAATTTTAGGTTGTCCCCCCAAAAGTAATAGAGGGGAAATCTTCCAATGGGGACATTAATTCTAGTGACCTGGGGGAGCCCAAGGGATTCCCTTAATTTGTAGGGATTTCCTCTCATTTCCTGTTTTGACTATGGAACAGGAAGTGAAGGTAAATCTCTCCAATGGTACACATGACAAAAGAAAACACTGACAGGGGTTATAACTCTCCCCTACTCTATCCAAAATGAAAAAAGGCCTACTTCATTTATACCAAAACCTGTAATTATTCATTTGAATACACCAGACCAAGCATTTCACATTTTCCAAAACTACGGTTTTATATATTTACAGCATATTTGAAGGTTTACACTGAAAGGGCCAGGCTTAATTTAGACATCTGTAGAAGCCATGTCCAGTCTTCACATACTACCTGAGATTTCAGGTGAGGCTGTCAGTAGTTTTTTTGAGGTTAAGGTAACAAAGAAGTGACTGGCACAAAACCCATCTACTAATATTAGTATATTATTGAATAACTGGATTGGAATCTGTAAGTTTGAATATGGTACCTACAGTATCTCACAAAAGTGAGTACACCCCTCACATTTTTGTACATATTTTATTCTATCTTTTCATGTGACAACACTGAAGAAATGACACTTTGCTACAATGTAAAGTAGTGAGTGTACAGCTTGTATAACAGTGTAAATTTGCTGTCCCCCCAAAATAGCTCAACACACAGCCACTAATGTCTAAACCACTGGCAACAAAAGTGAGTACACCCCTAAGTGAAAATGGGCCCAATTAGCCATTTTCCCTCCCCGGTGTCACAAGGCTCGTTAGTGTTACAAGGTTTCAGGTGTGAATGGGGAGCAGGTGTGTTAAATATGGTGTTATCGCTCTCACTCTCTCATACTGGTCACTGGAAGTTCAACATGGCACCTCATGGCAAAGAACTCTCTGAGGATCTGAAAAAAAAGAATTGTTGCTCTACATAAAGAAGGCCTAGGTTATAAGACGATTGCCAAGACCCTGAAAGTGTGCTGCAGCATGGTGGCCAATACCATACAGCAGTTTAACAGGACAGGTTCCACTCAGAACAGGCCTTGCCATGGTCGACCAAAGAAGTTGAGTGCACGTGCTCAGCGTCATATCTAGAGGTCATCTTTGCGGAATAGACTTATAAGTGCTGCCAGCATTGCTGCAGAGGTTGAAGGGATGGGGGGTCAGCCTGTCAGTGCTCAGACCATACACCGCACCCTGCATCAAATTGGTCTGCATGGCTGTCGTCACAGAAGGAAGCCTCTTCTAAAGATGATACACAAGAAAGCCTGAAAACAGTTTGCTGAAGACAGGCAGACTAAGGACATGGATTGCTAGAACCATGTCCTGTGGTCTGATGAGACCAAGATAAACTTATTTGGTTCAGATGGTGACCTTATGCCATTTAAAAAAAAAAATTTGGGAGCAAGGCCCCCAAAATCATACCATATTTGTACTATTGGTCTTTTGCTTACATGGCTGCTGGCAGTTGTCAGCTCCTTATTAATTTGCAGCCCTGAGTTGAACTGTCACATTTGGCAATGGTAGGAATACCTTTTTTAAATGTTTCAGTTCCTACTGTAGCCGGTCTGTGATATAATAATGTGCAAAACTTTGCTTTAAATACCGCAAAATAAATAAAACAAAAACTTATTTAATGTGCATTTTTATACTCATGCGGTATTCAACTTTTTGTGAATTGAGCCCAAAGAGAAGGTTGACCAGGTCCAGCTGATGTGCTCTGTCTTTAAATCCATCTTATCCAAGCTGAACCTTGATCCTTTCAGATCAATAGTTTTGCCAATACAAAATTGTATCCTATTTGTAAACTCAGTTTAAACTTTTTAACTATATGTTACATAGGTTGGTCAAAGAGTAGCTGTGCGTGTAAATATATACAGTATGTTCATTGTAAATACATACCTTCTATCTACCTATTTTTAATTGTGAGTTGACTGTGATATTTTTTTAAAAAACAAAAAAAATACCAAAATTTTACCAGCATAACAATACCATTCTAGGTATGTGTAGTAAACAAGCAAACAACATACTTCCCAGTGCTACCAATTTAGAAGCTCGTTTTTCCGACAGACCTACACTAAGGGAATGGCAAGTAAAATATAAATGATTTCTACTTACAAAATAGAACTGGGAGCTCTCCTAAGTTTGTGCAAAGAAAAATAATGACAAAGAGCTAGGAGTAGTGAGCAGTGACGGAACCTATGGGAGGGAAAGCGGAATCTGATGGCTATTTCAAAAGGATTTCAAACCTGTAGACAGGGGAGCATCTGGCCTTGAGCACACTTTTTCCTTTTCTCTGCGTCTTCATAACCCAAATTAGATGACAAGTTGTATAGGGGAAAAATTAATCACGCAAGTGTATTTATAAAGCTACACGTGTCTGTAAGCTAATTACCAATTCTGTCAATCAAACCCAAGCCTTAAGGGCCAATAGAGGGAGAGAGGGAGAGAAGCAAAGGCTTGCCTGTGCACCTGCTACTTATCCCATTGATGGACACTGATGAGAAAAACAATCTCTTGCTTAATTTTCAGCATTATACAGTGTATCGTCTTGCCAGGAAGAACATACTGCCATTTGGAGCCAAAAAGCCTCTGATGACACTTTATAATGCCACAGGCCAAGAAGATAGTAAACAGAATAATGCCCAAGTTGACATGTAATACGTTAAACATCATTCTGTTATTCATGACAATAAAATACTCTGAGTTAAGGGAAATATTATAATTATTATATATTATTTATATCAAACGCGCTCAATCTATTTTCATACGAGACACTGGAATTTAATACATTGGAGTGTATTTTCTGGAAATAAATACATTTTCAGAGTGGTGGTGAATTATAATATCTGGGGTGTTGGGTGAGGAATGGAATATACTCCAGTCACGTTGGTGCTTTAAATATACACATTATCACAAGTACTAATTAGTGAATTTTAGTGGCAATTTTATTATTTCCTATTGGATATACATATACAAATTTGTCCCATCTACAGAGAATAATACACATTATATCTCAGAGGATATCTAGGTTTGGTTTTTGCATATGAAGATACAGTACATTCTTAATGAGGTGCGGCAGTGGAACACTACTCTGAAGCACTAATAATGCATATTATGAATGTTGTTCTTTGATGTACTTTTTGGAGTATTTATTTGAACTGAAAAATATTATATATACTGTATGGTTGCAAAGTTTGTTGGAAAACACTGATTGTCTTTTACTGAGAAGGGTAAGACCCCTTTCACACTGAAGCACCACTAAAACAGTGCTAATGTGCCGGTCATTTTGCAGTGCTTTAGCGACATTTTAGTTTTGAGCGCTAGCAGGCCGCTTTTTTTAAGGTCGCGTCATAACGTGATTTTTTAAAAAAGGGAAAAAAACCCAGTTTTGAGGCACTTTCAAAATGCTTTTTCGGTGCTTCGGAAGCGCTGCACATTCATTTCAATGAGCAGGGGCGTTTTTTGAGTACTATTTATACCGCTCCAAACCCACCAAAAAGATGCTGCTTGCAGGACTTTTTCTAACGTCCCATAAGCGCACCGCCCAAGTGTGAAAGCACCCATTGCAATGAATGGGAGGCAGTTTTCAGGCGCTTTGCAGATGCTATTTCTAGCGCTAAAACACCTGAAAACTGCCTCAGTGTGAAAGGGATTTAAGGGAATGTTGTTTGTATATTTCAATGTATGCAGAGTTTTGCACAATTGAGTCTATTTGCTGAAACCCCTTTGTAGTCAAGTGTAACATGTACAATTTTTAGTTTTTTCTATCCCTGCACTTATTTCAGGTTTAATGATGGGAGCCTTTATTTATGAGCTGGCTTGCTGGTAGGTGGGGTCATATAATGTGTAGAAGCTTTATTATCTTTTACCTGTAGTAACACTATTATCCCTGTGTTGGTTGCCTGGTACCTAAGAAAAAAAGGAGCACGGACACTTCCAACATATTGATGGGAGGCATAGTCTTGTCGTTATTAACTGCTCTTTTGCATAAATCAATTTGTACTTTAGGTTTTAGTATAACTGTAGCACACCAAAAAGCAAAGTTTTGCTGCATACTTTGAAGGAGACGGAAGATTACACCTGCATCATTACATCATCCATTGTCAAAGTCCTGCTGGTGGCCTGCAAAGTATCTCCACTTTGTACTGGGTAAAAAATTTGACAATTTACCAGGCCCAAGTATTATCATATGGGTGTTGATGGCATCTAAGCCTAGGCAAATTCTGAGTTTCCTTCCTGACATGAGAGATGGAGAGAGGAAACAGCGGAGGGCGGCGGTGGTCAGCGGGCAGTACCGAGTTAACAACCCGGGGAATTTGGAGACAATATCTGGCAAAGGCTGGATGCCAGTATATTACGCCCACACAGTACGTTTGACTGTCAGCCGGAGGGGAATTGGATCCTTAAAGCTTGCAGAGGCTATTCTGCAGGTGCTGTCTGTTTGCCTAGAGATAGGTAAACAATGGTGTTCTGGTAAGAGTACCTGATTTATATGATTGGTGTCACTTCATCTATCTACCGCTTTTCACTTGGTGGAGGAAGCTTCATTTGACATCGTTTTCCTGGAAATCTATATGGACTTTGTTCCAACAAGTTTATGTTAATACACCTGTATTCAATTTTATGTGCTTACTCCCTGAGATTTTATTACTTTTAGTTTTTTGCGCGATTCTTTATATTATATGTTTGTGTCTAGGTGGTACCTAATTGAATTGCAGCATTTTGTTATTTTTACATTAGCGCGGTATTTTACACACATTAAATTCTGAGTTTCATAAAGTTAGTGTTTGCACAGGATATTTTGGAGGTTCCAACTGTTCTTTAAAGGATATTACAGGGGGCGTAGCCTGCAGCGGAGCCAAATGGCGGTGTGATTCCAGAGCTCTGGGAGAGAAGGGAGAAGGCACCCAGCGACCCACGGGACACCTAAAAACCCTCACAAACCGTTGACCGGGACCGGAGGACAAAGCGAGCATGTCTAAAAGGAGGAAGGGGGACCACAAGCCTCAACGCCCCAGGGACTTTTTCAGCCATCAGCCACAGCCAGGTAGGCAAGATGGGGCCGAGGCCTCCTTCACACCCGTGGCTAGACAGTACACAAAGGCCGCAAAGAAGGAATCCTCACCTCAAAATAGTGGCTCCTTCAGCAGCACAAATTCCGCACCACCCACACCAACATCAGCTAGCCCAGTTAAGGCTAAAATTAGGCTGGATGGAGCTGGATGCAGCCAAGTCATGAGCCCTATAGCAGACTCAGGAGAGGTTACCAGGGAGATGCATGAATCAATTGAATCTTACCCCACCACGAATCAGCTTGTCATGGACACAGTGTTGAAGGATATGCTTCTGTCTCTACGAAGCACAATCCAAGCGGAGATGATATTATTCATGCACAGGTTTAATACTGAGTCACAAGCTGTGGAGGAAAGGGTCGATCATATAGAAAGCAAGATGGGGAAATATTCAGCCACCATTAATGATTTGGTAGACGCACATGAAGAGAAGGAAGGTGATGGATCAAAGCAAAACTTTCTGACATTGAAGATGGGGGGGAGATGGAACAATATGAAAATAAGGGGGGTCCCCGAGTCGGTACAACAATATGCTCATATGTCTCAGCCCTATTCAAATCCATGCAACCGGACTTATCTGATCTAGATATCACAATTGATAGGATCCACCATCTGCCCAAACCCTCATACCTGTCAGACCAGATACCGAGGGATGTAATACGTCGCCTGCACTTTTACCACATCAAGGAACATCTGCAAACAAGATCTGATCATGAGTGACACAATACCAAAATCTGCAATTTTATGCAGATCTCTCTCAGTATACATTACAAAAAAGAAAATCCCTGAATACCATAACTAAGGTGTTAAGAAATCACAAGATAGCCTACAAATGGAGATATCCAACAAAGCTAATAGTGACCAGGGAGAACCAGTTACATGTGGTGGGATGTCTGGAAACAGGCCTGGCCCCTTTGTAACAATGGAAAATTCTCCCAGAATCAAATACTGTTTGCATTTCCCCAGAACAAGTACACCAGGTGGAAACTGCCTGGAAAACAGTAACGTTGAAAAAATGCCAAATCACACAATTGAAACCAGATGGGAATTAAACACAACTAAGTCCCAATAAGGAGAATAGCCGGAAGTTATAGGCTGAAACTTAACCCCAAAAAGATCTGAGCAGCAGAAGCTGCACTCGGGTACTGCTAACCCAACACAGTTATGGGATATTTGCCAAGTTTGATTTTTCTCCAGTTGAACAGTTATTCATTTTTTGTTTTTTTCTTGTTCTTTTTTCCTTTATTTCTTCCACCATTCGCTCTCACAGACAGTGACAACGGTCACGGAGACCCACGTGTGACAGTCTACAAATATCACTCCCTGCTGGAAGAAATGTAGATCAATGGATTGTGGAGGACCCTTCACACAGTGAGTACAAGCTCAAAGCCTCTACTAAATACCAAACCTACTACCCGCTATACACAAATCAGTCACTGGAGGGAACCCAAAACACAAATAGGAAATGTTTCCTATATACAAATCAAGCAAACCAACCCTCCTAAAATAGGTATTACATTTTTATCCATAAATTCAAGGGGGGTAAATCATCCGGCGAAAAGGAAATCCCTGTGGAAAGAGGCCCTGCAATATAAGAGTCATATTCTATTTACACAAGAGACTCATTTTAGCAATAAATCTCCTCCTAGGTGTACACATGGCTGCTTCCCCTACATATTCACCACATATGCAGAAACCAAAGTGAAAGGAGTAATTACAGCAATAAGAGACACGGTGGCCTTTGCCCCACACGGGGATATCCAAGACTCTCAGGGCCGCTACTTGATACTAGAGTGTGACCTAAACTCGGTTACATACAGTCTAGTGAACGTATATGCCCACAAAACACATCAGGTATGTTTCTTCAACAAGCTGATGCCAGGCCCGGATTAAGAGCATCATGGGCCTGGTGCTGAGGATTTCGGTGGGCCTTTTTTTATGTTAAAGCGGAGTTCCACCCAAAAGTGGAACTTCCACTTTAAGAGGGGGTGACCCCCTGACATACCATAATTGGCATGTCATTTTTTTGGGGGGGGACAGTGGACCCTGTTTTCCCAGGGTCCACGGTCCACTTCCTTTCCTGGCGCCGAGGAGCCAGAAGGAAGTTCACCTTCCCCCACTCCCTCTCGGCAGTCTTCTGGGACATGTCACAGGTCCCAGAAGATACGCCGGCCAGTCACAAGCCGCTGCGCGACTCGCGCATGCACAGTGAGTGCCCGGCTTTGAAGCCAAAGCCGGGTGCCCACACTTGTGATGCCGGCGCCGCCGAGGGGAGGGGGAGAAGAGTGAGCCCTTGGAGCGGCCGCATCGCTGGTGCCTGGGACAGGTGAGTGGCCGATTGTTAAAAGTCTGCAGCTACCCTTTTGGTAGCTGCTGACTTTTAACAGGGTGGAACTCCACTTTAATAAATAAAATGAAGATGCAAACAATTTTTCGTTAAAACAAATTAAATATTTTAATTACCATTAAAGTGCCATAACAGAAACATATTGAATATATTTCTTTTGTGTAAACAATAGAAAACTTGTTATTTCAATAAAGCCATTATAAATAGAACATTCACAACAACCATTTTTAAATAAACATAAACCATATAAACAATTGAAATATAAGTGTATGATGTTTGGCTCATCCAAATATGTTCCTTAACCGCTTGCCGACCGCTGATCGGCAATTGACGGCGACAAGGTGGCTCGTGAGCGCAAATCGCCGTTATACGACGGCGGCCACGCTCACGAGCCTAGTGAGCGCGCGTGCGCCGCCAGAGGCACGCCCGTCGCTCACTGTGTTCGGGGAGGGCCAGGGAGCAGGTACGGCGGCTTCGATTGCCGCCAGCTACCCGCGATGGCCCCCCCGGAGCGAAGGAGCAGAGGCCCGTGTATGTAAACACGGACCTCCGCTCTGTGTGAGGGGGAAGGGATGTGATCACAGCCTTCCTGTATACGAAGGCTGTGACCACTTCCCTTCCCCAGCTAGGGCAGTCCCCCTACAGTAAGAACACGCCCAGGGAACACAGTTAACCCTTAGAGCGCCCCCTGCAGGTTAACCCCTTCACTGCCAATGACATTTACACAGTAATCAGTGCATTTTTATAGCACTGATCGGTGTATAAATGCCAATGGTCCCAAAAAAGTGTCAAAATAGTCCGACATGTCCGCTGAAATATCGCAGTACTGCTAAAAATCGCAGATCGCCGCCATTACTAGTAAAAAAAAAAAAAAATTATAAAAACCCCAAAAATGAATTCTCATCATCCGTAAACGCGACCACTTTTGCGCAAACCAATCAATAAACGTTTTTTTTTATCGCTTTCGTTTTTTTTTATCGCAAATATGAGGAAGAATATAAATCGGCCAAAAACGGTGGAAAAAAATATTTTTTTATATTTTTTTTTTGGATTTGTATTTTAGCAAAAAGTAAGAAATTTGGGTTTTTTTGCAAAATGGTCGCTCTTCTTTTGTTTATAGCGGCGATCAGAAATGACACTGAGGGGATCAAATACCACCAAAAGAAAGCTCTATTTGTGAGAAAAAAAGGACGCAAATTTCGTTTGGGTACAACGTTGCACGACCGCGCAATTGTCAGTTAAAGCGACGCATCGCCGAATCGCAAAAAGGACTCCGGTCCTAAAGCAGCAAATCCTTCCGGGGCTGAAGTGGTTAAAGTATTATTATTATTATTAAAGCATCCTAATCAATACAGCCTGTGTTATGATCAGTGGCGGCTGGTGAAGTTTTAGGATGGGGGGCGCCAGGCCCCGCCCTTCCCTTTGACCCCTCCTACTTCTAATAAGCCCCATCCCTTATAGAATCCACCCACTCCGTCCCCTGTATTCCACATATTGTGCTCAGTATCACATCACAGGACACAGTATACAGCTCAGTATCACAAGACACAGTATACAGCTCAGTATCACAGGACACAGTATACAGCTCAGCATCACAGGACACAGTATACAGCTCAGCATCACAGGACACAGTATACACCAATAACCGACGTTAAATGGGGTGGACACTACGACACCGACATATGACACAGGACACTACGACTCGACATATGACACAGGACACTACGACTCGGA
>BLSH010255450.1:820224-832946 GCA_018402905.1 Glandirana rugosa
TCTTTTCGTTTTTGTAACCCAATGAAAGAATGAAGAATGATCCGGTTACGTCTCCACGTCGGGGAAGGGGCGGGGGGGTCGTTATTAACAGGTGAATACTTAGTGTACAATCAGTCGTTTAAGACAAAACATGGTTAGTCAGGTGCCAAAGGTAGACAACCTATCACACCCTATACAAGGGTATCTTCGCCGTTTGTAGCTAAGTATCCAACGCACCCACAACCAGTAAAACTATTACAGCACATATCATCCCTAAAATAGAAAGGAGGTTACAGCACGATCGTACTCGGATCGTGAATCATTCTTTACCCTCTGATACCCCAACTAAATGATTTCGACCTCTCACGTTTTAGACCGTGGACAATTATTGCTGGGGGGGCGGGGAAGGGGCTGCACCTCTGCATTGGCCTAGTAAGAAGTAAGAAAGTAACCCAATGTTTTTGCTTTTCTGATGTGAACATTGCCAATACATATGTCTATGCTACAATGGAGTATACATGACACAAATATGTTTGCATGCTGCAAAAATTTCAATAAAAACTATTGAAAGTAAAGGATATTACAGTAAAGCTGATTGTATGATCCAACACCTTTTGATTCCTTATATGTAGCACTGTTTTTAGATTAGTACATTTTAACAGCACAATTTTTTTTAAATAATTATATGCATTATGAAGATGCCTTAGCAGCATAGGCAATTCGACTTGCCTTCTCCACAGAACTGTGATTGGTGTTTTCTTTACAGAGGTGACAAACAAACATCATATACAACAACATTAATGCCTCTGAAAGGTTCAAATGCTAGGCATATAATTCCATTAAATAATATGTTACCCCATAATTTCATTTTCTTGATATGTACCTGCTGTACCATGTACTTGCATAAAAAATGACCCTGCTCTCTCTGCAACACTTCCTTTGAGTGAAATCCCTGTTGTTCCTGCCAGTCCCTCTGCTTTCCTATTAAAAACTGACCACACCAAGCAGGAGAACACTGCCATGATCAGTTTTCTAGCTGTGCTGGGAACCCAGTATATTTTCCTCCAATGATCAGACTTGTCCTGACACCCCCTCTGTGCAGTCTTTCACTTGGACGCTCAATGTACTGTTGCTTCTCCTTCCCCAGCTTTATGCAGCTGAGAACAGATGGAATGTGATCATTTATAAAAAAAGGAGGAAAAAGCTGTTTATACTGTTTTTTTTTGTTTTATATAGATTTGTTATATCTATACTGTACATATATGTTTTTCCTTTCATTTCTAGGTTGTTTTACAAGATGATCCTTTACAATCACTTTAAGTTTTCATCCACCGCTGCATTTGAAAATCATATTTGGATCCAACTTTGCACATGGCATAATATTTGAACAAGGAATACAATTATTACAACTATCAAACTGTCAGTAACACATTCCTATACTAGACTAATGCCTGCTAGTGCAGCCAATCCAGGTTGTTATTGTGACTGGCCTTTTGTGTATTTTCTTTTGGAGGAATAATGTTATAGTTTAGTCATTTGGGTCTGCACTCATAAAACAGAACTGCTAGCAGAGCCAGTTTTCCATTTCCAGTTTTTCTAGCTTTCAGTTCTAGGTGAAAAGGAACAGAGAAGCTGTCTCTCTGCATCCTCTCACGGCATGCTTTCTCCAGCTATAATGTAAAGACAGTTGACCTAGGAGGACAGAACATATACTGTAAATATGGCCCTGAAACTAGTTTCTCTCTATCCCTCTTTTCTCCTTTGATCAGAAAATACTGTTGCAGCTGCTGGTTTTTCAAACAACCCGATGACAGTCTGATCATGCCAAAATCAGAGCTTGGACCAGAAACATTAAGGACTAGTTTACAGTAGAATCACCCACTGAAGAGCAATCTGTGGTGGATCAATTTTCAGAGGATGTTTTACAGGTGGCGAGGAGGTGTTACGTCGCCTCCTCACTGCCTGTTTTAACCTCTAAAATTCTGCACCATCACACCATGACTATGTGCAATGCTGGCGGTTGCAGGCCAGCAGCCCAATTCTCTTGAAAGGGTCAAGTTTGGCAGCTGATACTGCCTGCCGAATGTGACAGGGAGAATAGTTTTTGCCAAGATGCAAAGCATCACACTGTAGCTTGTATACACCCTCAGAAAAACTTGTTTCTCTTGCCTTATGTATTTAAGCTCAGTGCAGCTCTCAGCTTGCTGCCAGAGCAACACTTTTGCAACTTAGCTGTTTGGACCTCTAACTGTCTGCTATTCAGCTTGCTTTGCTCCATTTATACCCCTGTACAGAACTCTGTCATTTTTTCCTGGTTATCTGAGTCTGCTATCTGCCCTGACCTTTGGTTTTGTTCCAGGCCACATGAGTCTGCTGCCTGCCCTGATCCTTGGAATTATTTCTGGTCATCTGAGTCAGCTGCCGGAACTGACCTCTGACTTGTACCTTCGCTACTGTGTCCACAGCCAACTTTTTCAATTAGCCTGTCACTGCAGTGTACCTTAATTCTTCAGACCTACTGTCTGATTTTGGGTCAGGGTGAACCTGGAGATTGTGACCTGGGTTAAGGACGCAGCCAAGCCCATCTCCCCATCAGGATCTCTGGTGAATACTGACTTTGCGCCCTGGGGAAACCCATGTCACCTACTTTCACGAGGGACCATTGTTTCCCAGAGTCCTTCAACTTTGCAGATCCAATTCCCAGGTATGATCTGCCCTGTGGTGTCCTGCTGTACTGTGAACCAGCTGTTAGAGTACACTTCTTGGGTACACCTACCATCTCTTTTTGGTATTCTTTATAGTGTAGCTAGAGGGTCTACATCTGTATATCTATCACCTTGACAGTTCTTCTATCAACACCTCATCGTAATGCATAACAGAGTGATGATGAAGTATGTTCATTGTGGCCAAGAATTCAAGATCAACTCATTCAGCGGGGAGTTGATGAAATCCTCTCATTTACACTGGGAAAATATTCAGCTGTAACCTAACCATTTTTATTATGGTCATTTTTGATATGGCAAAGGCTGAATGCGTATAATATTTCAGATAAATTGACAGCATAAAATTAATCAATTGTGCATAAGCCACTCCATACTTTTCAGCTTGAAAGCTTAGCTAAAGTATCTAAATCTCATTTTAGCATACGCACTTTGCAGTGACGTGTTTGAAAAGATAATGAAGGATAAAGAGGGATTTGTGATCATCATGATAAAATGCTTATCTGCTGCATATATCCAGGGGAAATGGCCAATCTATTCCTAGAAGCTTTCAGCATTTAAATCTCTGCTCCAAAATGACTTAGGGGGGTTAAAGCAGAACTCCGAGGGTGGTTGCATTTGCTTAACATTCAGAACTTCCTCAGATGAATTATTGCAGTCAATTCTCTTAGGTATTTCAGAAACCATTTCTGTAATAGTTTCGGCTATTAAGTGTAATTGAAGTTTTGTTTGTATGTTCCATTTGCACATGGTAAGCAAAGTACATTCATTTAGTTTTTTGCATCCATCTGAAAATAGTAAAGAGTAGGGAAGGCAGAGATGCTGTTAATTAACTTTGAATTGCATCGGGTAAATTGGAAGTGAAACTTGATTGATAATTAGGTGCACAATTAGAAGGTTACTGTAAACCAAGTGTTTAATTCAGGGAGAGCTACAACCTAGGGCAAAGGATACAAACTATGCAATAGTTCACATCCTCAAGAGATCACTCTAGTAAAGTTAAACCACAGTAGGTCAATGTTTCCATAAAAACAAATGCTTGACTGAGCATTTCGTTTTACACTTTTGGATAATAAGGTGGAGTAATGGTCAACAACAGTTATCTCATTAGAACAATCCTGACTGAAACAGTTTTATCCATTGTCCATTGAGAGACACAGATTTATTAATAAAAAGCAACCAAGGGTTATACTGTTGCCTACATGAGAAATGGACACTGGACACTTAGAAACCAAAGGCCAGCCTCCTAGGGGCTTTAACTTTCCCCCACCTCCTCATTTCCATTCTATCTATATTTTTTCCTTGAATTGGAATGCTCGGTATCGGTGCCGATACCGAGCATTTGCATGAGTACTTGTACTCGTGCAAATGCTGCAATGCTTGATCTGATACCTGTGCAGTCAGAGGTGATTGGTGTGGCGATAGGGGGAGTTACAAGCACTGATCCCCCTGTATAGATTTCATTAAAGCAGCAGAGCTGCTTGGAAAAGTTTTGCTACACTTGCCTATTGTAGTGAAGTGCGTCTGAAAAACCACTTAAACAAATGCTCATGTGAAAAAAGAAACGAAGAAGGAAAGAGAGAGGAGAGGGAGAAAGAGGGAGAAGGGAGAGAGGCCGGAGTCCACGAGGATGGTCTTTTTAAGTCCTCTCCAGAAGATACTCGTGCCGAAATATGTAGCTCACCAGGGCAGTAGAACTTCTTGTTGAAACGTAGGGGGGAGAAATAGGTCAATCCAGGGTTTCCATACGTACTCAAATTTGGGGAATTGGTCCTTCTCAATAGCATCTATTTTGGCATGAACCATATAGGTGGTAACTCTATGCTTAGTCTCGGCAATTGTCAGAGTGGGGGATTTCCATGCCCTAGCTATTGTTTGCTTGCCCGCTGTAAATAGAGGAACCAATCGGTTGAACTGTTTACGCGATAATGAGTCCGGTTTTAAGAGCAGTAAGGCCATAGTGGGTTCCAGACTTAGTGGTATGTCGGTTAGCTGTGACGCAATGTTGAATATGGATTCCCAGAAGGTGCGTGCCATTGGGCATGTCCACCAGGTGTGGTAGAAGGTCCCTAACTCTGGGAAACCTTGAAAACAGTGTGGAATGTAAGATGGGACATATTTTGCAATTCTTGAGGGTACTAGATAGTCAAAACTTTGTAATTGGTCTCCATAACTTGTATGTTGGGTGAGGAGGATTTAATGGTGGACCATATTGAGGCCCATTGGCCAGGGTGAGAGTCCCAGGTCATCCTCCCATTTCCGGATGTAGTGTGGGGAGTTTGGGCCTGTGCTAGCTAAGGCATGGGAGTAGAGGGCTGAGATGGTCCCTTTCGCATGCGGGTCTCATCTGCACAGGCTCTCAAAGTAGGAAAAGTTATCGAGGGGGGCTTTATCCTGAATTAGCAGTGTGTAGAATTTTTTTTTCTGAAGGTAACGGGAAATCTCTGATTGGGGGACCTTATGTTGTTCTCTGAGTGCCGGGAAGGTTAGGAAGGAGGAGGTGGTGACCAGATTGTGTAGTCTCAACAACCCCAGGGTGGCCCAAACATGGAAGGCTCTGGGAGATTCCCAGGTGGGGATAAAGGCCGGGTTTTTGAGAAATGAGAGGAGGGGGTTATGAGGGGATTGTAAACTGTATGTTAGTTTTAGTCTGTCCCATAGTGAGATGAAGTGTTTAATGATAGGGTTATGCAACGGGGGGGCGCTCTTTCTTGCTAAGCCACAGTAGGTTGAAGACCGACAAGGGGTCACAGTCTACTGATTCAATTGCTACCCACAGGGGTGTTTCATGAGTGGCATGGTATTTGGGTAGGCTGGCTAGGTGGGGCGCTTTGTAGTAAATGGCAAAGTTGGGCATCCCCAGTCCCCCGTTCAACTTAGGGAGAGTGTGTGTTTGGAGACCCTCGGTTTAATAGAACGCCAAATAAATTTAGCCACTCTTACTTGGAGAATGCGTACAAAGTACCCCGGGATGGGGATTGGTAAGACCCTGAAGAGCTATAACAGTTTGGGTAGGATACACATTTTAACTACTATAATTTTACCGAGCCATGATAGGGGGAGGGGCCCATTGGTGCATAAGGTTTGTGACCTGTTTTAGCATAGCTGGGTAATTCAGTGAAAAGAGTTGTGCCGAGTTGGCCAAGAGTTTAATTCCCAAATATGGGATAGACTTGGTCGCCCATGGGAATGGGAGGGCTCCCCGTGCCAAGTCTAGTTCAGCAGGAGAGAGAGAGATGTTCAGCGCATTCGATTTTTGCATATTGACCACCAGTGTGTCAAAGGCTTTGGTTATGTCAAGCGACAAGAAGCAAGCAGGGTTGCTGCGCTTTATGGCTGCGTGTGCTATGAGGGTTGCCCTGCGAATATTGTCACTGGTTTGTCTTGACAGTATGAAACCCGTCTGATCTCTATGCACAAGTCTACCAACGAACGCATTTTGGCGAGTGGCTAGGATTTTGGTCAATAGTTTTATGTCCACATTTAGTAGCGATATCGGTCGGAAATTGGCTGGGAGGGATCGTCTGAATTAGGTTTTGGAATCATACTAATTATAGCTGTTAGTGTTTCTTGTGTTGGTCGAGTATCGCGTTGTAAGCTTTGGCAAGTATTGGGGAGAGGAGCTCTGTGAAAGTGCGGTAGTAGGCGGCTGTAAAGCCATCAGGGCCTGGACACTTGTTCATTTTCAGGTTTTTGATGGCTAGTGCAACCTCATCAAATGTGATTGGATCGTCTAGTTGATCTCGCTCTATTTGGGTTACGTTTGGCAAGTCTAGTTGGGCAAATAGAGAGTCAGCCTCTGTGGAGTCAAATGGGTTGCCTTGTGCATATAAAGTCGCTAGATGATTTTGGAACTTACTTACTATTTTGATTGGATTACTGGTGTAGGAGTCTTTGCCCTGCTTGAGCCCAATGGGTTTGAATGGTTTGTTTAGTGATTTCAGTGTACGGGCTAACATTGTGTCCGGTTTATTGGCCTTCATATAGTATAAATGTTTTGATCTCTGGTGTATTTTATTTGCATCCTCTGTTAGGAAGAGATCGTATTGTAATCGGGCCATATCTAACACTGATTTGGTGTCGGAGTTGGGGTTTGCGGTGATCGCTGCATAGGCAGTGAGGTAGTCAGCCTCTAGTTTATCAGCTAGTTCTTTCCGTTCTTGTTTCATGAGAAACATTTGCCTTTGAATTGCGCTGCGAAGGGGGATGGTTTGTGGGCTTCCCAGAGTATGATTGGAGAGATGTCTGGGGTTGAGTTAAAGGCTATGTATTCCCGAAGAGCTTGCTCTATGTGGAAACGATGTGATGGGTGTTTTAACACGTCCTTAGGTGGGGACCACGTAGTGTCGTGGGCTTTTGACACTAGAGAGGATAAGGATGTGTGGACTGCACAGTGGTCAGACCAGGGTACTGGGAGTATGGTGATTAATATGTGGTCTATGTGCGAAAATGTCTTATGCGGGTGGGAGTAATAGGTGTATCTTCTCTTACCCGGATTGGTTTCACGCCAAGTGTCGATAAAGTTAAATTGGTTTAAAAGGAGTTGAAATGATTGTTTATTGGCGAGGTTGAGGAGGGGTAGGGGGACTTGTCAAGAAATGGGAAAATGACCTGTTTTGAGTCTCCGCATACTATTACTGTGCCAAATTTGTGAGATCTTGTAACTTGCATGAGGTGGGAGGAATGAGAGAGGATGTTTATACAGGGCATAGTAGGAGACTATCATGACCGATATGTCTGTTAAAAATCCTGTTAGGATTAAATACCTCCCCTCTGGGTCTTTGATTTCAGATTTGGAGAAAATGGAGTGGATCTGTGGATTGCTATTAGTGTACCTCATTTTTTAGTGACGGCTGAGGCAGTGAAAACCTGTGAATAGGTGTTACTGAAGAATTTAGGGGTGCTTTGTGTTGTGAAATGCGTCTCTTGGAAACAGACTATATGGGCTTTCTGAAATAGTTAAACGCTTTGGTGCATTTTTAAGGAACATTGAAACCCTGGACGTTTAGAGTGGTAATGTTTAGGGGTGCCATGGTGAGAGCAGTGTGAGGAGCGGCTTACCGGTTGGAGCAGAGGTCCGGTTGTCTAGAACCATCTGCGCGGACTCGTAGGATAGAGGAGAGGATCGGAGGAGAGTTGATAGGGGAGGCAGGAGAGAAGGAGAGACAATATTAGTACAAATCAAAATGCAATACAAAAGGTTAAGTACATTCAGGGGCATGTGAAGGGGATAAAAGATCCCTCTCAGGGGAAAACAGTCCCTTGTTGAAGGTCCACATATTATGGGTGGACCAGCGAGGAGGGGTAAGTGGAGCGCACGGGTTCTCCTACCGGGGGTACTGACTGGGTGGTAGGTTTGCGGAGGGTGCTACTTAACTGCACTTCTGCAATATATATTTATCTGCAGTGTCCAGGCAAAATACATATAATACGGGATATGTAGGAGGAGGGAGAGGAGGAAAGTCCAATTGTGAAGGACAGTTACGGTAGGTTGGGTAGGGACGGGGGTGACGGCTCAGGTTTGCCAGTGAGCTTGCAGAGTCTCTACTAGGGCACGGTATATACGGTCCATTAGGTGTTCGATTGGGATCGATGGCTGGAGCTCCTGGAATAGGGCCGTGATAGTGGACTGTAGGTCCAGCACCATCTCAGGGATTCCACGGATGCGGATATTCGATTGTCTTGCTCTATTTTTGTAGTCTTCTAGTCTGGTTTGGAGAGTAAGGTTTTCTTCCTTCAAGTTTTCAATCTCAGCCGATTGATCCTGTGCAGAAGCCTCCAAGTCGTCTACTTTCTCCCCTAAAGCTGCTGTGCGGGCACCCAGCTCCCTGATTTCTTTAGTGAGGCTGCTTGTTATGTGGTCAGATGTTTGCTTTAAGGCCTTATGCAGCATTTTCTCTATTTGCTGGAGTAGCGCTGGAGGGTCTGTCTGCTCTGAAGTGGGACCTGGAGGTGTAGTGTACTCACTGTCTGATTCCTCCTGGATGGAGGGTTGTGATAGCAGCTGCTTGCGAGCGCGGGTCCCCTTCCCTGGAGAGGCGTGCGAGGAGTGTGGGGCCCCTGCCATCTTGGTGTAGCCCCTGGCTAAGGCCTCTTTAATGGAGGCGTTCTTGGGTCTGCCTCTGGCGGCCCCCAGGACCATGCCGATTGGTCCGGGAGTTGCTCTGGGATGGCGGTGCTCAATAGAGGTACTCGGGCAGGCTATCAGGCTGCAGCTTGTGGCATGTCCCAGCTTGTAATCCCGTGGAGGAGCGGAGCTCTAGCTTCGCATGTCCGAGTGGCTAGGGCTGTGCATGTGCTCTCATCGCTGTCCCCTGTCCATTCATCTTCAGTGCAGATGAGGCTTCAGAGAAAGGGACTAGGGAATCTCTGTCCTCAGTCCCTTTCTCTGTCTCAAAGGGGAGATATCAGGTGTCTGTTTAGACCCCTTATATCTCACCAAAGCCCCACCAACAGGGCTGATAAAAAAAAAAAATAATAATAAAAAAAAGAAAGAATGGTAATAAATATTTAAAGGGTAACTCCACTTTTGTGGGAAAAAATAGCAAATAAAGAAAAATAATATAGCGTGTACAATTGCGACACAAGTCATATTGTAATTGAATGTTTTTAAAAATTACCTTTCCTTTTCAATGTGCAGCCGCTGTAATTTTCTGAGAATGCATTGCAATATGGCTACCTGGAGTTCTGTACACAGAGTGTGTACTGACCACTCCCCAGAAACATAATTTCCTGCTTGTGTGATTGGCTCACCAATTTTCCCATAAGTTTGCCTAAGATACAAGTCAGATTTCAGGCATCCCCTGCAACAAAAATGTCATTTTTGGTGAGATACTTTCAATAGTAGAACGTCTAAAGGGATGCAGGCCCAGCAATTTCCTCATTAGTGCTCAGCAGCTGCACACCTGACAGTTAATTATGAAACCATTCTCATTAGACCAACTCAGTACAGAGGTACAGAGAAACACAGAGGGATTTCTTCAGAATAACAAAAGGTAGGAATCTGCAACAAAAGTTGTTACAATCGTTGCAATGTACATAGATCACCCAGAGGGGAATGTTTTTTTTTTTCTCAACAAAAATGGAGTTATGCTTTAAAAGTTAAAATTGTAAAAAAAAGAAACAAAAACCATTGACACCATCCACTCCCCCCGCCTCCCCGCCCCCCAAAAAAGAAAGCATTGTAAAATAAAAAAAAATAAAAAAAATATATATATATATATATATATATATATAAATTGTAGAAAATAATTAAAAAAAATTCTAAAATAAAATTGTAAAAAAAAAAATAAAAGAACAAAAAAAAACTACTGACACAGTTCACGCGTGCTGCATATTAATGCCACAGTCACATGACATTAAAAAACAGTATCAGTAATCGGTATTGGAGAGTACTTGAAAAAAAGTATCTGTACTTGTACTCTGTCTTCAAAAAGTGGTATTGGTGCAAACAAGGAAATCCTAGAGTTTTCTCCAACTAGCAAATAAGTGCAGTTTTTCCCAGTTCATTAGTATATTGGTGTATAGGTTCCTCTCCTTTAGTCTCTCCCCCCCCATCTTTTTTTTCCATTGCTTCTTTTCATACCATTCCCTTTCTTTTTTCCATTACTTTTTTTCTTATCCTTCGATCTTTCCCTTCCTTTTTCCATTGCTTCTTTTCTTATCCTTCCATCCTTCCCTTCCTTGTTTCCATTGCTTCTTTTCATATCCTTCCTTCCCTTTCTAATATCCTTCCTTCCTTTCTTTCTTCCTTCCTCCTTTTCCACCTTCCTTGCTTTTTCTTTTCTTTTCTCTTTTCTTTTCTTTTCTTTTCCTTTCTTCTGCTCCATAACATCCCTTCTTCCTTTTAGCGAATCCTGAACATTAACTGTTACCAAGGTTACATGAAAGATAAATGTTAGTATCATAACTATTGAATATCATTGCTATCTGCTGTTTGAAAAATTAAAGTAGCTTGCATATCAATATGCATATATAGTAACAAGCAATATTTTAGTTTTAAAGTCAAAAGATATAAGAAAGTATTAGGGAATAAGCAAATATTGCCTTGAAAAAAGAAAGGGTTCTGCGAACATTATTAAGGTTTGGGTGTTGAATCTGAACCCCACTAAAATCAAATGATGGGGGGGGGGGTCTTTTTAAAAAAATGACATTTAGCAAGGAGCAGCAGTTTTGATAATGATAAAAGACATAAAAATGCAAAATTCCTTTAAATAACGTCCCTGGGGAGGCCCTTAACCTATCCAACAGAAAGAAGCCGGTCACTTGGTACCATTCAAGAGTGTAAATGTCATAGGCTATGACTAAACTCTCTCTAGCCAAAATGGATAAGCCTGCCTTTCCATTGGACTTTATCATGTAATCAAGAAAACATTGACACTTTTGTATGGTACTGAGTGTCTGGCTCCTTTCTGTTGGATAGATGACCTGTGGGGTGTAATGTTCCCCCAGCATAAGCACAGATTAATCCAACACTGACAGTCCAGATGGTTAAGTGATGCTCTCCTTGTGTATGTTGCAATGCCCTTAACCTGCCAGTGAAGTGGTACATTTGTATGGTGTATACAGCCTACTGCAGCAAAAACTGGTATTTACATGGAAAAAAAAAAATGATGTTTAAATTGCTAGTGATTGGCATCTCCCAGCCACTTACATCTGTTTGCAAAAAAAGGGGTTGGGATCTCCTTCATCTATACCAGGCCCCTTCCCTTGATGAGGATCTGGTATAGATGTTAATGGGGGACTCCACACATTAAAAAACACCAGGGAGTTCTCCATAACATTACAAACAGTACCAGACCCTTATCCTTTATCAGTGTCTGGTATAAATGTCGAGGGATCCTATGCAAAAAAAGAAAGGAAATAAAGACAATACTAGATTCTTAACCAAGCATACAGCCTGACTGCTCGGGTAAGGGGGAATCTGAAGGGTTTGGTAGGAATATTGGAGGGGACCATCCACCACTGGGTGGGGATGAGTCTTGGTTGTTAGAATGCTGGTAACTACCAGCTTCCTAACAACCAGGCAGAGGGGAAGCTGTCACATTTAGCAGGGGTAGTAGTAATGCTGCTAATTCTATGACTTACTGCTGCTTCCAGGAGTTTGACTCAGCTGAAAACCAATTTATTTTAAACATTTGCTCAACCTTCAAATAAACAAAATTTGGTCTAAATCTAGGTTCAGACCAAAATGGCAGCTCATCCCTCATGAAGACAGCCAGTGCTGTTTTTTCTTTTATAAAGTGACTGGTCTTGTATCTACCCTCCTCTTGTAGTTATTTGTAGGCAGCCTATAGTGGGTGGACTTGCTGGATCCTTCTCATGCATAAGTTATGTGCAGCACAGTGATTTCACTGCTACTTTTATAAAGTGATTTGTGGGTTTGCAAAGATGTTTGGTGCACAAAAGTGGTTTTATAATCTTTGTTGTTACAAAGAAATACTTTATGTAAATTAAAGTTTTGCTGAGGACATGTGGCCTGGTATTGTTCAGGAAAGGGGTGCTGTAAGCTCACCCCCCCCTTTCCTGGCCGGCTAGGCTGCATGCTTCGAGAAGGGTCTGGTATGAAATTTGGGGGAACTCACTTTTGTTGCCAGTGGTTTAGACATTAATGGCTGTGTGTTGAGTTATTTTAAGGGGGGTCAGCAAATTTACACTGTTATACAAGCTGTACATTCACTACTTTACATTGTAGCAAAGTGTAATTTCTTCAGTGTTGTCACATGAAAAGATAGAATAAAATATTTACAAAAAGACCGTTGTTTTCACTCAAGGGGGTTTAAAGTATGGTCTGGGAAGAGCTTCGTACGTCGGATCGGCCGGTCCTTTCCCCCCCCACTCGAATGTCGTGGGGAAAGGACTTGTTATGGTCCGGTGTACAGGAGTCGTTTTGAAATTAAATGTATTTCATAAAGAAACATTGTTGTTTCTAATATTTTGGTGAAAACACGTGGTTTGTAGAAACGTTTGGGTGTTTAGTGAAATATTTTCATCGTCACTTTAGTGACACGACGTGTATTGAAT
>BLSH010255450.1:840423-853183 GCA_018402905.1 Glandirana rugosa
GAGGTTTGGTAATCTTTATACAAAGTTTAAGTGAGGATGTGTGGATGAGAGTAGACAGATCCCTACCCCCTTCTTTTCCTGTAACCTTCCCTATCCATCTCCCTATATTCCATGTACCTGTAAGGATAGTGTATTTATTTCCCTATTGTAAAAAAGCCCTTATTTTTAAGAAGTAGTTGTCCTTCTCTGGAAACCAGACACCCTAAACAGAGCACATTTTACAATGTCCAAGAACTAAAGACGAAGATTACAACATACATTGAAAAGTTGCATCGTCTTAATTGTTGATATTTTGTTTATGTGAATGTAATGACAGTTTTATTAGAACTGATTGTAAACAGAGCAGCTAATAATTTTGATGCTGCGTGATGGGTATTCAAGTTTTTTCCTTCTGATTAAGTTGAATTTGAAACATATTTCTAATGGTTTGGAGGGTATAAGAATACCTAAACATAATATGTTGATCTTCCTCTACTGTGTGTATTTAGCTTGATTTATAGCAGGATCTGCTTTAATAGATTCTGCCATAATCATTGCAGTGGCATGTAATACAGAACCACTGTTGGAGTGTGTGAAAATAGAACAGAATCCACAGGATGTGCACAGTGCAGGAAGAGAATGGGTGATATTAAAAGTTAAAGGTTTTACAACTGGTGTTTGAGTTTAAGTATATTTTTCTATATGAATGACCATTTGAATTCAAGCTAATCATGTCATTTATTATGGAAAAAGTAATTTTATGTCCGCTCATAATTGATAGATACTAATAGAGATAATCATGATTATGGCAATGGTTGCAAATTTTAAACCAAGTCCCTCAAAATTAAGTTGCTGTAATTTTGATATATACATTGTTATATATGACACTCAGTGATCCTTTGGCCACCACGTTTGATACACTTGATTATGAAATGAAATAGGTCCCCAGATTTCGTTTTCCTCGATTCTCCCCGATTGCTTGGGTGTGGGACTGGCATGTAGAGTATACTGACACATCAGTTGTGGGTAGTTTGTACACACATATTAGGGTTAGTGTAGACAAGAGCCAGTTAGCCTGCCAGAATGTTTTTAGAGTGTGGGAGGAAACTAGAGTACACAGAGGAAATATACACACATTAAGTGGTTTGAAGTTGGGCCTATGGTTGGACATTGTTAAGTTTAGATACAAAGTAGAATTCAGGTGGGAGATGAGTGGTGGTTCTCCTGTACCAATATTTTACCCTCAACAAGAAAAAGCTGAGTTTTTCCTTTTAGTAGTAAGGCCAAGTCACTAGGGATTGTGAATTTAACTGTTCAGAAATCTAAATCCATGACAGGCTATATGGGCATTATTGTTAAGTATGGAAGGTTGGACTGGCAGTCTTGGTAACACACCTGCCTTGACGTCAACCACAAGCATATTGGAGAAAGGAGACAAACACTTTTGAGAGCAGCAACCGTCTGTAAAGGCTTTGCCAATAATCAGCAGCTGAACTATTGGTGTAAGCTACACCTGTTCTGATGGTTGAACACCTGAACTGTTCCATCCGCTATTATGGTCGTGAAGTATCTGAACTGTTTTGTCTGCTCTGATGGTCAAGTGCTTGAACTGTCTGTAAAGTTCCAGCTACCATGTGGTTATGTGCCTGCATGTCTATGACTTGCGAGCTGCAATATCAATTATCAATTGAGTTATCAATCAACTGTGTTTACTCTTTTTAAATCATAATGACAACAGAAAGTACCAAAATGACCCTGATCAAAAGTTTACATTCCCTGGAAATTTGGCCTGATAACATGCACACAAGTTGACACAAAGGGGTTTGAATGGCTATTAAAGGTAACCATCCTCACATGTGATCTGTTTGCTTGTAATTAGTGTGTGTGTATAAAAGGTCAATGTGTTTCTGGACTCCTGACAGACCCTTGCATCTTTCATCCAGTGCTGCACTGATGTTTCTGGATTCTGAGTCATGGAGAAAGCAAAATAATTGTCAAAGGATCTGTGGGAAAAGGTAGTTGAACTGTATAAAACAGGAAAGGGCTATAAAAATATATCCAAGGAATTGAGAATGCCAGTGCTCAAACTCTAATCAAGAAGTGGAAAATGAGGGATTCTGTTGAAACCAAACCACGGTCAGGTAAACCAACTAAAATTCCAGCCAGAACTGCCAGGAAAATTGTTTGGGATGCAAAGAAAAACCCACAAATAACCTCAGGACTCTCTGAAAACATGTGGTGTGGCTGTTTCAAGATGTACAGTAGGGAGGCACTTGAAGAAAGATGCGCTGCATGGTCGAGTCGCCAGAAGAAAGCCATTACTACGCAAATGCCAAAAAGTATCCCGCTTACAATATGCTAAACAGCACAGAGACAAGCCTCAAACCTTCTGGCGCAAAGTCATTTGGAGTGATGAGACCAAAATTGAGCTTTTTGGCCGCAACCATAAACCATAAACCCTATAGAGAGAGGAGTCAACAAGGCCTGTCAAACATGGAGGTGGATCGCTGATGTTTTGGGGATGTGTGAGCTACAAAGGCACAGGAAATTTGGTCAAAATTGATGGCAAGATGAATTCAGTATGTTATCAATAAATACTGGAGGAACATTTGCATTCATCAGCCAGGAAGCTGCTCATGGGACATACTTGGACATTCCAACTTGACAATGATCCAGAACACAAGGCCAAGTTGACCTGTCATTGGCTACAGCAGAATAAAGTGAAGGTTCTGGAGTGGCCATCTCAGTCTCCTGACCTCAATATCATTGAGCCACTCTGGGGAGATCACAAACATGCAGTTCATGCAAGACAGCCCAATAATTTGCAGGAACTGGGGGCTTTTTGCCAAGAGCAATGGGTAGCTTTACCATCTGAGAAGATAAAGAGCCTCACCCACAAGTACCACAAAAGACTTCAAGCTTTCATTGATGTTAAAGGGGTCAATACACAATATTAATAACTGGGGTATGTAAACTTTTGATCAGGGTCATTTGGGTAGTTTCTGTTGTCATTATGATTTAAAAATAGTAAACACAGTTGATTGATAATAAATGGCTTCAGCCAAACACTAATGATGAGTGAAAGAAATGTTTCTCGTTCATATTCTCTGAAAAATGACCAAGAAATCATAAATTCTGCCAGGGTATGTAAACTTATGAGCACAACTGTATATATATATATATATATATATATATATATATATATATATATACGGTAAATACATTATATTATTCAGTCAAAAATCTTTAGCTCTCCTATTTTCAGTGCTACATACTGTATGCAAAGCCTAGATAATACAAACATGAAAGTGTAGAGTTATAGAAACATCTTTATGTGCTTAGTCAGGCCAAGATTTTGGACAAATATTCATCCTTTTACCAAAAGATCAGGTGACTGCTCTCTCCCTTCTTCATTCAGCATAGCATGTGCTGTGGATAAGGAGCAAGGAAACACCAGTGGCAAAACTAATAGTATAGTTTATGAGCTCCTTTTTCACTGTACCACGCTACAATGTCTGAAAATTGAATAAAAGACGTTCAGCACATGTCCCCTCTCCTCGGATGGAGTTTCCTGCTGTTGGTTTCCGAAACAGGGCGTTATATAGGTTACCATCTTTATCCTTCAACAATTGGAATTGGAGTTTGAATTCATTGTGAATTTGAGGTAGAAATCTCCATAAACTCCTGCAAGAGATTGGATTCATCCCAGCGTGACTGGGACAAACTCATCCTGCAGTGTGAGCTGCGATGGATCCTAAAATTAAATGCCACCACACTACCAGGTCTAAATGAGGCCACTACCACAAACCTGATTGGTTTGCGCACTGGCTTTGTTTGAGTGCGGGCTGTTTTTTGCTAACCCATTTGTCTCCTATTTTTAGTATTAGCTTGGCCTCCATTTGCCTTTTGTCCTCTGTTTTTGTTTTCTTGAGATCCCTTTGGCCCAATTTTATTTATTTTTATTATTTTTATTTTATTTACAGCCTTATTAATATATGTTTAGTTGGCCCCTTTTTCCCCTGCTGCGGCCCCAGTGGGTGGATGTATGGATGTACTGGGGCGATCCTGATCTGTGTCCCCCTGTGGCTCTTTTGAGCTCACCTGCATACCTGCTGCACATGAGCGGATGGGCCAATCACATGGTGCCCTTCCGTTCCCCCCACCCCCCCCTTTGGGAGACGTTGACGCGACGTGTCACTGCCTGGGGGGGGATGTATCTGGGCTGGCCCATGCTGCTGGCTGCTGTTGAGCGGATGACGTGATGCGCCCCGCCTCCCTTTCCTTTGGGAGGCGGTGATGCAATGCCACGTGAGGCATGGTTAGGTCTGCCCAGGCTGTGTCTACTGTGGAGTGGGGAGCGTGGTGCGTCCCCGCCTCTCTTCTTTTTGGGAGATGATGACGTGATACGATATTGCCTTTGGCAGTGTGTCGGGAGTGGCCTATGACTGTGAGCCCTGCATGGGCTCCTATTGGACCCCAGTGTACAACTCTTCATCTGCTTTCTGATTGGCCGATGAATCACCCCTTGTGACCTATATATTTTTGGCACCATTGCGGCCCGGCATCAGCATTCCTTAGCAGCGTGGAGCTGCAGCTGGGATTTTGCCGGGAACTTTCTGCCATGTGCGCCTCCATAATGATATAGGTAAGCTGCCCCTGGTAGACTATTGTGCTGTGGTCTGTAGCTTGTGTTTTGCTTTGGGGTCTTTGACGTTTTCTGGCCCCTTATATACAGTATCTCACAAAAGTGAGTACACCCCTCACATTTTTGTAAATATTTTATTATATCTTTTCATGTGACAACACTGAAGAAATTACACTTTGCTACAATGTAAAGTAGTGAGTGTACAGCTTGTATAACTGTATAAATTTGCAGCCCCCTCAAAATAACTCAACACACAGCAATTAATGTCTAAACCGCTGGCAACAAAAGTGAGTACACCCTTAAATGAAAATGTCCAAATTGGGCCCAAAGTGTCAATATTTTGTGTAGCTACCATTATTTTCCCGCACTGCCTTAACCCTCTTGGGCATTGAGTTCACCAAAGCTTCCAAGGTTACCACTGGAGTCCTCTTCCACTCCTCCATGATAACATCACGGAGCTGGTGGATGTTAGAGACCTTGCACTCTTCCACCTTTGGTTTCAGGATGCCCCACAGATGCTCAATAGGGTTTAGCTCTGGAGACATGCTTGGCCAGTCCATCCCTTTACCCTCAGCTTTTATAACAAGGCAGTGGTCTTCTTGGAGGTGTGTTTGGGGTTGTTATCATGTTGAATACTGCCTTGCGGACCAGTCTCTGAAGGGAGGGGATCATGCTCTGCTTCAGCATGTCACAGTACATGTTGACATTCATGGTTCCCTCAATGAACTGTAGCTCCCCAGTGCCTGTAGCACTCATGCAACCTCAGACAATGACACTCCCACTACCATGCTTGACTGTAGGCAAGACACACTTGTCATTGTACTCCTCACCTGGTTGCCGCCACACATGCTTGACACCATCTGAACCAAATAAGTTTATCTTGGTCTTAATAGGCCACAGGACATGGTTCCAGTAATCCATGTCCTTAGTCTGTTTGCCTTCAGCAAACTGTTTGTGGGCTTTCTTGTGCATCATCTTTAGAAGAGGCTTCCTTCTGGGACGACAGCCATGCAGACTAATTTGGTCTGAGCACTGACAGGCTAACCCTCCACCCCTTCAACCTCTGCAGCAATGCTAGCAGCACTCATATTTTTATTTACCAAAGACAACCTCTGAATATGACACTGAGCATGTCCACTCAACTTCTTTGGTCGACCATGGCGAAGCCTGTTCTGAGTGGAACTTGTCCTATTAAACTGTTGCATGGTCTTGGCCACTGTGCTGCAGCTCAGTTTCAGAATCTTGGCACTTTTCTAATAGCCTAGGCCATCTTTATGTTTAACTTTCAGTGACCAGTATGAGAGAGTGAGAGCGATAACACCAAATTTAACACACCTGCTCCCCATTCACACCTGAGACCTTGTAACACTAACAAGTCACATGACACCGGGGAGGGAAAATGGGCATTTTTACTTAGGGGTGTACTCACTTTTGTTGCCAGAGGTTTAGACATTAATGGCTGTGTGTTGAGTTATTTTGAGGGGACATCAAATTTACACTGTTATACAATCTGTACACTCACAACTTTACATTGTAGCAAAGTGTCATTTCTTCAGTGTTATCACATGAAAAGATATAATAAAATATTTACAAAAATGTGAGGGTGTACTGACTTTTGTGAGATACTGTACATATATGTGTGTGGATGCTCACCTGTCCCTTTCTGTCCATCATTTATCTTTTAGTGTGGCCTAGTTTGCACCTTGACCCTCTGATGGCCAAAGTTCTATGATTTTCTTGTGGGTGGCTAGTGACCAATTTGGTCCAATGTAAGTGTTTTTACCCCATGGACTCTCTTCAGATATGTATTTGCAGCTTTTATGCCTGTATTTGTATATGTATATACAATTATAGATGCACCCTCATATAGCCACTAGCTTAAGTCTCCATCCCTATATGAACTCTATAGTCCTAATCAAGCATTCTTTTGCATATATATTCTTTATATTTTTTGTTTTGTTTTATAGTGGGAGTCATTTGGATTTGGCCTGGTGGCGATCTCCTCCTTCTCCCTGCATCCTCATTTTATATACTCCTTCTCTATACGGCAATTTTTGGCTGGCCATGATAACCTTCTAACAAGACAGGACTCTTTTTCCTATTTGTGCCAACTATATCGAGGCACTAGACTTTTTAAAATAGCCCCCTCCTCTCCCTTTCCCCCTCCTGCTTCTCTCCCCCATATCTTTATCTACTCCTGTGGGCGTGTGGGATGATGCATAACAGCAAACACATTATATGGTTAGTGCTCAAACCTTTTATGCATTCAATGTGTATATATTAATATGTTGATTTGTATGATTTTGTACTGTTTATTTACTGTACAGTTTGTGCCTTCGAACCTCTTGCATACATCCTGGTAGCATTCCTGAGGAAGAGTGTTAACCTGTAATATCTCAAAATGCGTTGGATGTTTCATATGGATCTACTGCATTATTTCTATCCAATTAGAGATTTTCATACAATTTTGTAATCTCATGTATTTCTGTCATGCATTACCATCTATCTCTCACCCTAGCCCAATACTTTTCCCTGTGTTACCAATGTGGTTTTAAACCTTTATATATATTTTTGTACAATAAACTTGAATATATTTTTTACAATTCCGTGTGTCTATAGGCCTTTTTGTAGTCTGTTTATGCCTTTGAAGTTCCTTATTCTGGAGGATAATTTCCTTTTTGTTCTCAAATCCCCACTTATTCCCAAAATATTCAAAATATAGACTTCAGGTATGTGTTTAGTGGAAATTGACTAGAGTCAGGACAGTACACAAGCACTTAACAGAGCAACAAAAAGAAAGAGACAACATAGGTTTTATCTTGCAATAAAAATTACATTGTATTATATGAAAAAAAAAGTCACAAATATTTTTCAGTGGCTGGAGAGTATGTTAGCAGCTTGCTTAGGCCGCAATATTAAAGCGGTAGATGAAGCAGATTTTATCTTGAAACTAACTTTAGAGTGTATTTGAGACATAATAGCCATACATATTGTACAGTGGCTAGACAGTGCAGCTCCAGATGGCAGTGGACATCAGCTGCCACTTGGAGCTTCAAAAAAGCTGCACTATACCCAACTCTGGAGGTCTGAGCCCCAGGTTGTACGAGATCTTTGCACTTCAGCAATCCCATATAATCTAGTGTAAATTTCTTGGAATGGGTTGCCTCAAAATGGCAGATTCCTAAATGCAATTTCTTTTTTTTTTGTTTTTACATATGCTATTTTAAATTATTTATTTTCTATGTATTTACTTTTGTGTGTTTTTTTATATTGATGCAGTGGTTGGGCTGCACACAATAGAGTCCAGGCACATTTGCAATTTCTCTCTGCTTTGCCAGCATACCAGCATAATTTTTCTGCTCCTTAGCACTCAGCGATCAGTTGTAATTTTACATGTACATGTATATATATATACTGTATTTCATTATAATTATAGTCAGGGCACTGGAGGCAAGGGTACAGGGAAGAACTTATCACCATAGGCAGCCCGCCTTGTACAATGCAGGGGGAAGAGCAGGCACCAGCAAAAGGGTGGAAATCCTAAAGCTGTAGTCCACATGTCCTTCCCTGAATCAGGACTGCCCCCCCCCAAAAAAAAAATGACAGACAAGCATAAAAGGGGAGGTAGGGGTGCTGACACATGGAGGTAGTAGGTACCCAACTGATCTTTGTTAATTTGACCTCTCCCTCCTCCTTCTCCAACTCCTCCACCTCCCACTACTTCTCCTCCTCTTTCCACTACTCCTCCTTCCCCTTCACCTCCTCCTTCTTCCACTCTTCCACCTCCACTTCCTCCTCCTTCTGTTCCTCCTTCTTTTCCCTCTTCACCTCTTCCTCCTCCTTATCCTGTTTTTTTATTTTCTTATTTTCTTTTTTATGTTTAACTGCATTTTATAAAATTTCTGCTAGTTTAAAAAAATGCAGGAGAAAGGGCACTAGAAAGTGTAGAGTGGAAATTCTAAAGCTATAGTCTGCCTGTCCTTCCCTGAATCAGGACTGCCTCCTCCTGAAAAAATGACAAACAAGAATAAAAGGGGTAATTTTTCACATGGTGGAGGATTTTTTTCTGAATCTACATTAACAAGCACTCCTATGTTGGGATTTCCTTTTTTTGGCTAGTCATTAAGCCATGTGTTATATGGACTTTGAGTATTTAATCAATTAAGAAGTTCTAAGTTTCCTGCAAACTGGTCTTGAATTACCTCTATCAGTAAGCTCCCTCAGAGTGCAAGTATCAGCCCTGTCAGCCTTCACGGGGACCTACTGGGCAGGTCATCCGCTGGTTCGCCAGTTCTTCAAAGGTGCAGCAAGGTTGCGACCTCAAAGAAAACCGAGATTCCCAAAGTGGGACCTTCCCCTAGTCCTCGACTTTCTGACAGACCCTGCCTTGGGTTATGCGAGCAGGCATGCGATTGGGGATCTGGCCATGGAGACAGCCTTCCTGGTGGCAGTCACTTCTGCTAAAAGAGTCTCGGCGATCAGGACCTTGGGGCATAGTGAGCCATTTCTAACTTTCTTCCCGGATCGGGTGGTCTTGGTTCCCAAGCTTGGCTAGAAACCCAAGGTCACGTCGGTGTTTCATGAGAATCAGGAGATATCCCTGCCTACCTTTAAATCTTCGGAAGCTGGGGAAGTACATCCCTTGGACATGGGAAGAACATTGGAGAAATACCTGCAGGCTACGGCCCCCTTCAGACAATCTGACCACCTCTTTGTCCTCTTCTCCGGCAAGAACAAGGGGAAGAAAGCCTCTTCCATAACAATCGCAGCCTGAATTGTCCAGATCATCCAGAGGGCATACAGGGCTAAGGGCTTGGCTCCTCCAGAGGCGGTGATGGCTCATTCAACCAGAAGTGTCTCCACTTCCTGGGCGGCGGCACGCCGGGTAGCTCCTGAGGTTATCTGCAGAGCGGCCTCTTGGTCGTCGCTAAATACTTTCATGACGCATTACTGTGTGGAACCAGCTTCACTGTCTTCTGTTACTTTTGGGTTGAAAGTTCTGTCGATCGACAGGGCCCATTAAACCTTTTTTTTGTTCAGCATTCCCACCTGTGTGGTTTCTTTTTTTTGGGCTAGTTAAGTTCCACACGTGGCTGCCATGGAGGCTGTCAGGAAAATGGAAAATTTACAGATACTTACTGTAATTTTCCTTTCCTAATAGACTCCATGGCAGCCGGAGTTCCCACCCTCAGATCTAGAGGAGGAGCTAGTTACGGAAAACGCGGGCTGAACAGAGGGTCAAATTTATACTAAGTAGGGTCCTATGGGGTTAAAGAGGGGGCGGGGTAAACCCACACGTGGCTGCCATGGAGGTTGTCAGGAAACACTAAATTTTAAACAGGGCAATTTTGCTAAACTGCGATCATTGCTAGATGACATTGGGACTAAATTCTAGAAGCATTGAGCACAGAAAAGAAATGGGAGTGCTTTAAGAGCATGGTAAACAAAGGTATCACATGGTGCATTCCAATGGGCAATAAATATAGAAGAACTAAGAATAAACCAGGGTGGCTAAACCGTAATGTAAAAAGCCTCATTAAGGAGAAAACTATGGCCTTTAAAAAATGTAAAGAGAATAGGTCACCATTAGCATTCCAACACTACAAGGAATGCAATAAGAAGTGTAAAACCAAAATCAGAACAGCTAAAAATGACTACAAGAGAGACATAGTGGAAGAAAGTAAAAAAAAAACAAAGAACTTTTTTAGATATATTAACAGTAAAAGGGTAAAATCTGAGCACATTGCACACATAAAGAAGGAGGATGGGAGGGTGGTTACTGATGACACAAAGGCAACTGTACTAAATACCTTCTTCTCCTCAGTTTTTACGCAAGAAGAACAAGGGTTTACCAACCACGATTGACACCGGACATACCCTCGTGGGTAACAGAGGATGGAGTCAGAGAAAGACGTAACAAACTTAACACAAATAAATCACCGTGACCAGGTGGCTTACACCCGAGAGTGTTTAACCAGGTTATTGCCAGGCCATTGTTCCTAGTCTTTATGGACAGCGTAATGGCAGGATTGGTACCAGATGATTGGAGAAAAACCAATGTGGTATCAATATTCAAAAAGGGGCAGAGACATATTCCTGGGAATTACAGGCCAGTCAGCCTAGCATCAATAGTGGGTAAATTATTGGAGGGGATGATTAGGGACTATATCTAAGGATTCAACAGAGGAAAAGAATATCATTAGTAGTAATCAGCATGGGTTTACGAAAGGTCGTTCCTGCCAGACCAATCTCCTAACATTCTACAAGGAAGTGAGCTGCCATCTAGATAGGGAGAGGCCTGTAGATGAGGTGTATCTGGATTTTGCAAAATCATTTGATACAGTCCCACATAAGTGCTTAAGTTACTAGCTAAGATCTACGGGCATGGAGCATAGGGTTTGTGCTTGGGTAAGAAACTGGTTACAAAGACATGTCCAATAGCAGCGGTAGCGATAAATAACATGTACTCAGACTGGTCTGAATTAGGGAGTGGAGTACCTCAGGGTTCGGTCTTGGGACCAACTCTATTCAACTTATTTATAAATGATATAGAGTATGTGATAAGTAGTTCAGTCTCCGTTTTTGTGGATGATACAAAGATAAGCAGAGCAATTTTACAGAATGACCTAAATAAAATAATGGAGTGGGCAGACAAATGGTAATTGAGGTTTAATGTAGACAAATGTAAAGTAATGCACATGGGAGCAAAAAACATAAATGCAAACTATTCACTTGGGGAAAACCTCTGGGAGAATAAAGGATAGAGAAGGATCTGGGGGTCCTAATAGATGACAGATTAAGCAATAGCATGCAATGTCAAGCTGCAGTTACAAAAGCAGGCAGAATATTAGCATGCATAAAAAAGGGATATATTCCAGGGATAAAACTATAATTCTGCCACTTTAGGTCACATCTGGAGTACTCTGTCCAATTCTGACATAAAAGACAGGGGGCAAAAATTGGGCCTGCGTGTGGATGGTCCATGGATACAACAGGTTGGTTTTCTTGTGAATTTTTATTATGGAGGATTATTGTTTCCTCCCGCATGGTGATTTTTCCCAATATATCTATATGAATTTTTTTCTTTACCTTAGACAAGTGACGAGCTTGCTCCTGATGAGTGACATTCAGTCACGAAACGTGCGTAGAGCCACCAGCTGCCGTCAATCGCTTTACCTAAGACAATTTTTTACAAAGTCTTTTAGACCAACCCCCTGCGGGGGAACTTGGAGGTCATGGACAGCGCAGGTTTATCGATAATGGAATATTTTACATAACTACATCCATGTGAAGGATGGGGGCAATTTTTTGTATACCATCAAATGTATGCTTTGTACCTTTGTATCCATGTACACATATTATATATTGGGTCTGTACTGACCTATTTGAATATTGATTATATGACGTATACTATGAAAATATTGTTCTATTTCTATAATAAATTGTTTTACCATATCCATCCAGAATCTCCTTCTCACACTCGTGTGTCATTTAAAGTCCCAATCCCCTCCCAGTCAGCTTTTTTTAGCTTTCTTTTTATTACCTCTGTGCTAGCCAACAAGGGTTTCTCCACCAAGTACTGAGTCGTGTTTTGCTTGGGGATCAAATACTTATTTTACTCACTAAACTGCAACTCGATTTATAACATTTGCATCCTGTTTTTTCTGGATTTTCGGTTGCTGTTCTGCTTCTATCATTTAACCACTCCAGATCCGCGCTATTGCCATTTTACGGCTCCAGCGCGGATCTGGAATGCCGGGACGACGTCCATGGACGTCGCCCCCTATGCGCGCTCCTCGCGCGCCCCGCCTGTAGCTCAGGCGGGCTCCGTGCCCGTGCGCGCGCGTCGCACGCCGCGCGCGCACGCGCGCGGCGACGACGGTGATCCCCCGCGCGCTCCTCGCGCGTATCCCCCGCTGCAGGTACCTGCAGCAGGGCCGTAAGGTCTAGGCGCGACCTCGGCATTTTACCGTTATCGCGCCTAGACCTCACCAATTTACTATCTTCGTCTTGTCGTTGGCTTTTAGGTCTTTTTTGTCCTACGTTTACAATATTTAGCTCAACGTCAAATCACTCATTTTATTCATAAACTAGGGGTTCGTTTTGTGCTGAGTCATGAACCACCTCTTTGGGAAC
>BLSH010255450.1:853587-887097 GCA_018402905.1 Glandirana rugosa
GTTTGCGCAAAAGTTATCGCATCTACAAACTATGGGAATTGATTTATGGCGTTTTTATTATTATTTTTTTTTTTACTGGTAATGGCGGCGATCTGCGATTTTTATTGGGACTGCGATATTGCGGCGGACATGTCGGACATTTTTGACACTTTTTTGGGACCAATGACATTTATTCAGCGATCAGAAATTTAAATGTCCACTGATTACTGTGTAAATGTCATTGGCAGTGAAGGGGTTAACCTGCAGGGGGCAGTGAAGGGGTTAACAATGTTCCCTGGGTGTGTTCTAACTGTGGGGGGGCAGGGCTGGCCGGGACATAACAGATCTAACTGATCCCAGTGACAGGGATCAGTAGATCTGCTTGTCCCCCTCTCACAGAACGGGGAACCGCCATGTTTACATCGGCGGTTCCCCGTTCTACAGCTCTGTAGGGCGATCGCGGGTCAGGAGCGGACATCGAGTCCGCCCGACCCGCGGGCACGCCCACGCAGCGTGCGGCGGCGGCGCGCGCGCGCCGCCGCCGCTCGTGAGAGCGCGCAGGGGGCGTGTTAGGGGGCGGACGTCAATAGACGTCGTCCCGGAGATTCAGATCCGCGCTGTAGACGTCTTTCGTCTATAGCGCGGATCTCTACTAGTTAAACTGTGCAGGGGGTTCTTCACTGTCAGGGCAATAAGGATGTGGAACTCTCTCCCACAACTGGTGGTGGCTGCAGGGAGTCTGGATATCTTTAAAATACTTTTGGATGTATATCTTCAAGAACACAACATACAGGGATATGGGAAAAAAATCATAGACACTGACACACATACACCTACATAGGCTGAGCTGGATGGATTATTGCCTTTTTTCAGCCTTACCTACTATGTAACACTACAAGCCTGGCCAACTCCGTAGACATATGTCACATTGAGTCCATATAATCTGGTAAGCCCCTTATATATTGGTGGGGGCTTCTCTTCCTCGTACAGAACTTATGGTGTTGCACTTTGGATTTGTATTATACTCACTTCACTTATAACTGTACACATGAACTATGGATTCTAATCCTTTATGTAATATATTTTATTTTAAATTTAAGTGAATATTTATTTTATTATTTAGATAATATTTATCACCACTTACCTGTACTCACAATGTTTTTTCTTATTATTGGTATACCCAGTATATCACTTCATTTCTCTGTTGCTTTGGTTTTGAACAATGTTTTCACAACAAACTCATTCAAGATTTATAATTTATGCACCAGTTACATGTATTCTTGTCATAGGGTTACACGGTTTTCAATTTTTAAGCGCTGCACATACCACCTTTTCTCCATTTTGTGATGCATTTTTGTCTAATGCTGTGCTGGCTGCTTTTGCTATACTAAGACTCTAGTGTGGTACTTTCCTTGCACATTTTCCCCTACCGACTATTTACTGCTGCTGTCCTTTGTCCATTTTTAACCATTTTTAACATGGATGTATTTGATTATAGAGCCTCACATATTTTTATAACAGAAGGAGTATTTATAGTATTTATAGTTACTAATAATGATTTGGAAATTGGTGGACTTTTCCTGAGACTTAAAAATGCTACGGTATCAGAGTTACATTTACAATGGGACATAGCTCTTCTAGAGGAATATGTACTGGAATGGATGGTACCAAGAAGTCTCAGGTGGTATGTCCACCCCCACTAAGGGGATCCTGATGTAGAGGCTTGGTACAAATCTTTTTTTTTTTTCCAAATCAAATCAGCTCTTATTGAAAAATTGCAAACAAAGAGAGACAAGGAATACAGAGGAAAGTAAATGTCGAGTAATGCAAGAGGGTTATATCCCAATGCATGTAACTTATTCCAATAAACATAGCCAATATATTTCTGCATAAAAGGGTAGCAGATAACAGGATCATCCTTTAACATGAGAGAGTAAACGAATGGTAAAAAAGGACATGTTAATGAATAGGACAAGAATCAGACCATTTCTTCTCTTAGCTTGAATTAGTGCTGCTCCCTGGGTACCCCCCCCCCACGCCTCCAGACCATCCAACCACCCCTCATGGGAACTAGAGGTTGAACAGGGGAGCAGGAGATGGGCCCGCCGGAGCAACCCCAAAGTTTCTCTTGGTACAAATCTTTTAATGAAGCGGGTATTGAACTTTTGAACTTTCTCATCACTCGAAAGAAGAGTAGAATATCTACTCTAGATAGAGAGATCAAAGAACATAAGGATCAACTTTCCCAATTTAAAAATTCCACTGAATACAATACACTTTCCACCAATCTCTAGGAAGCATCTGGAGAAGGAAGAAAGGAAGGAAGAAGGAAGACAGGGATAAAAAAAACCACAAAAAATACACTTGGGATGTTGGGGATTACAAGTCAGGGGTGGTATTTGGTTGGCAAAAACCACCAGTCCCTACACCCACTCCTGTGGTTCCATCTATTATATCTGGACCTTTAGGGGGTCCCAATGTTGCGGGTCTGAATATTTCCTCTGCTACCAAACCTGTACAGAAAGTAGGGGGAGAGAGATGTCCGTAGAGATAGCTCCTCGCATCCACGAGGACAACTCCCTAGTTTGCATACCCCTAAGGACTTTCAGAGATGCAGGGGCACTTCATCGAATAAAAGGGGGGTAGAGGCCAGCATAAAGGGAATTGCAACAATCCCACAACCCATTATGGGTATGGATAGACAACCCTCCCCTGGTCATTATAATGATTACCCAGGCGTTCACAATTATGTTTATTCCAATTGCCCTCCATTGAATACCTATAACAGATATTCCCTGCTGAGGAATAACCTTGGTGGTGAACATCATGTTTATAATGAGGGTGATTATGAAGGATCTTCCTCCAGGTATGGCGATTATGATCATAGACCTTATGGTGGTCAGGTTTTTCAAGAGTACCCCAACCAAGGAAGAAAACGAGGCCCAGATCCAAGAGAGGCTTCCGAGGGGGCGGAGGTTCCAACGGAAAAAGAAGGTGAACATAACTTGCCATGGAGTGTTCATCCTTAGCGGCCAAGAACGGAGTAAGGAAGAGAATAGAATTTTAGATAAGGGTTTAAAGTTTGCCCCAGCTAAAAAAATTGGACACATTCAATACCTTTATCGACATACATAAATATATAAGAAAAGTCAATATTCAATGTTACTTAATAACTAATCCATCAAATAATCCATCTATTATGACTTCTTCTGAGGTAATTCATTACGGGCTATCAAATCCCTCTCTCTTTAACCCACCAGTCCCCACAGCCCCTGCGGTTAAGGTATTCAGAGAATTGGTCCTCAACGACCTCCAGAGACTACCCCTTACTTCTAATCATTCTCACATTAATGTGGGTCTTAGATCTTTGTTAAAAGGGATCTGGTTATCCACCCCGCCGACGGGGGGGGGGGGGGGGTGCAGGATAGTGATTCTAAACAAATCTGATAATCAACAAGAAATGTGCAGAATCTTAAGTGATCAAGACACATATAGTGTATTATCTAATAACCCCACCTCCAACTATAAAGAGGAACTTTCGGTTCTAATTAATAAAGGTTTTGACCAGCAAATCCTAAATAAAAAAGAAAAAGCATTTTAGTTCCACTTGCTCCAAGAATACCCACAATATATTATTTACCCAAAATACACAAAGACTCATTACATCCACCCGGACGCCCTATCATAAGTGGCATAGATTTGGCTACTTTATGTATTGGAAGATATATTGATATTTACCTACAGCAACTTGTCAGACAAACCCCTTTGTTTCTTATAGATACCAAGGATACCATCAAATTATTGGAAAATGTGAACATATCAGGTGATTATATTATGGCCACTGCAGATGTGGCCTCTTTATACACCTGTATACCCCACCATCTGGACACAGAAGCAGTGCAACACTTCAACACCAATTTATCATCCAAGTACTAGAGTTTGCAATAGAGCACAACTACTTTTGGTTTGATGAACGTTATTATTTACAGCGGAAAGGCGTAGCAATGGGGGCTAAATTCGACCCCAGCCTAGCCAATCTATTTATGGCCAAATGGGAGGAGTATGTCGTCTATGCCCAAGACAGACCACAATTGATTATTTGGGCAATGTACATAGCCAACATCCTCCTCCTGTGGGACGGCAGTCCTGAAACTTTAGAACAGTTTTTTACTCCGCTGAATGATAATGACCGAGGGATCTCTTTAACATATGAACCTAGTTCAACCAAGATTCACTTTTTAGATCTAGAGATTGAGATAGTCAATCTCCAATTTAAATTTAAGACCTACTTCAAACCTATCGACCAGAATGGTTTCATTCCGGTCAATAGCTGTCATCATACATCTTGCTACGTTCTGTTCCCTGCAGTCAGTTTTTACGTTTACATAGAAACTGTACAGTTATTCATGATTTTCAACAACAAGCTCAAATTTTGAAACAAAGATTTTTAGACAAAGGTTATGACCAGAGGGAGATAGACTTAGAACTTCAAAAAACGCTAGCAGATGATAGGAAAACCTTACTTGTTGATAAACAATGTCCCGAAAATGATGATTCATTTAGATGGTCATTATTTACTTCATATTCCATCCAACATAGACAAATAAAACATATAACATAAAACATATAAATAAACATTGGGATGTACTGAAGAGGGATCATGTTCTGGCTCCTTTGATAAACGTATATATAGAGGGGAGCTCCTTCCCTACAGAGTAAAATCACCCCAACATTATCAACCCTCTGGTTAGACCTTCTTTCTTCCATAATCTTGTTGGATACTACCCATGCAAAAAATGCAATGTATGTTTACATAATACATGGGGTCTGTGTAAGACGCAACAATTTACATGAACTGTTACACACCGTTCTTATTCTATGAAACATTTTTCCACATGTGGCACCAAATGTGTTGTCTATCTCCTGACTTGTCCGTGCGGTAAGCAATATGTGGGCAGAACTATCCGCCCTTTCACGGTAAGACCTTCTGGATATATGAGTTGCAATTCCACTCCCTTTCTGAATGAACATAGAGTGGGATATCAACTCTTAACAGGGCATGATATTCCACTGATTGGGGGTGTCTTGTTGTCCATTTAGGAGTTTTTCAGGTTCTAGATTTGGGTAATCTTGGTCTTTATTATGACATATATGTATAAAAATACTTTATAATTTTTAATCATTTTTGTATATTATTCTAATATCAGCTCAATTTCTGTATATTCTGTATATTTTATGTATTTATTTATTTTTCTGTTCTGTGCCTTACAGGCATTTGTAGAGATTAATGGGTTACCAACCTTTAAAATATATATTTTTCAACTAATTCATACTTTTTATTCTCCCACTTGTGAATAAGATTATAGTACCTGTGGGATCTTAATAGGGCCTCTATAGGTATTTATGAAGTGTTATGCTGTGTCTATTTTTTGTCCTCCCGGTTGGTTAATAGTTAGCCATTTCTTGTGCAGTCCTTGTGATTGTGAGGAAAAGACTGATGTGCACTTATCCATGCCTTTGTGTACTATCGTATCCTAGGTGCAATACACGTGACTGCAGAATAGGGTGGGAGTTTTGCAGTGATGCGGTGTGTATATGTTCACGTCATGATCTTTTGATGTAAACACAGGGTGAGTGAATGTTTGAGACGGTCTGGTCTCAGAATGAGGCTTGACACGCAAGCATCTACGTTATACCTATACACTCCTAATTCAACAGGTAATTATGTATGCGAAAGCCGGTTTCCAGAATGAGGCTTGGTACGCACTCCCCCGCACCATAACAAGGCTTGGTGCCATTGCAATGTACCAAGATGTTTTAATCAAAGTGCTTTTATCTCTATGGACATGTGAGTGTTACTATTTTTGTTTAATTATATTTTATATAGTTGCTGGCGTACTTTCACCTTCTTTTGGGTACATCGCTCTATGATGAGATTTTCCTGCTCTTCCGATACATCTTTGCTGAAACTATCAGTGTTTCGAGTCTCATTTTCAACATCGGTTAAGGATCACCTTCTGGTTTGTGGAGAAGAGGGCAGTGTGGAATGTTTCCATTTCTAGTATTGTTACACTACAAGCCTGGCCAACTCAGTAAACGTATGTCTCATTGAGTCCATATAATCCGGTAAGCCCCTTATATATCGGTGGTGGCTTCTCTTCCTCACACGGAACTATTGGTGCCGCACTTTGGATCTGGATTATACTCACTTCACTTTGAGCTGTACATATTCTAATCTTTTATATAATATTTTTTTTTTAAATTTAAGTGAATATTTATTTTATTATTTAAATAATAGCTATCACCGCTTACCTGTACTCACAAGGTTTTTGCTTATTATTGGTATACCCAGTATTCCACTTTATTTCTCTGTTGCTTTGGTTTTGACTAATGTTTTCACAACAAACTCATTCAAGATTTATAATGTATGCACCAGTTACATGTATTCTTGTCATAGTGTTACACGGTTTTCAATTTTAAAGAGCTACTTTTCTCCAATTTGTGATGCATATTTGTCAAATGCTGTGCTGGTTGCTTTTGCTATACTAGGACTCTAGCTTGGAACTTTCCTTGCACATTAATAAAAAATGTAAATTGTTTATGATACTCAGCACTTTAGAAAGCTGTGACAACCCCTGCTGCACCAGAGGAGTATGGCGACAGGGGAGGGAAAGCTTTCATGGATGAAGATTACAAGGAATCTAGGAGCCAGCCACACAGGTATTGCATCAGACTAATAGAATGACAGCCCATAAATTAGTCAGTTTTTATCGTTCAACCACTGGGCTAAATGAAAAAAATGGACTCAGTGAGGATGGGAGAATCCTTCCTGCTGAGCTATTGTACTCTGATAGTGGGGAGAATTCTCCGCTGTCAGAATACACTGATCAGAGTTGAAGGCTATAACCTACAGCGCTGATTGCGTTGGGAAAATCCAACAGGGAATTTGTACAGAAGTCAATTGGCAGATCAACTTCTGTACAACCTCCCTGCCCATACATTGATCTAAATTCATCTGGTTCCTGCTGAACCAGCTGAATTTTTGATGGCTGGCTTTAGTCAAGCCCCTTGCGCTGATTTTATTTTTAATTTTGTTTAAATTTAGGCTTTAAGGCCTCATGCACACAGGACATTAAAAAAAGTTCTAAAAATGGCAGTAGCTTTGTAGTGAGTTTTTCAGCTTTTTTTTAGCATTCTTGCACTAGCATTTTTGAGCAGTAGCGTTTTTGAGCGTCTTTCTTTTTTTTTTCAATGGATCAAAAACATCCAAAAACATTGGTCAGCCATGTTTTTGAGCATTTTTGAGCATTAGAGTGTTTTACTGCTGAAAAACGTCTCTCGGAACCCACTATTCTTGTTTTTTTTTTACAGCTCAAAAACGCCACAGCCAAAAACAGTTGATAACAGCCTATGTGTGCATAAACACATAGGATAACATGATGGAGAGTTTATTGACTGTAGGAAAAAGTCTGAAGCCAAAAACAGCAGCTGTGCCAAAAACAGCAGCTGTAAAAAAATTTCCTGAGTGCATGAGGCCTAATAATCAATATATTGTTATCTTTTAAATGACAGATCTGAACACTACAGATTAGGACAGGCATGACCCTGACAGAGGTACAGTAGCCACACTCGGTATTTGAAAGCCTGCTATCCATAGTATCTTTCAGGGAATTTAATTGCATTACAAGATATTTTATTACAAGCCAAATCTGCCTTGTCAGTTAATTCTTTCCAACTTTCCCTTTCTTATCAGTTCCTTCTTATTTACAATTTCAGTGTAATTATGAAAGCTTAAATTCCTATCTTAGAGAAGGGGCTACATAATGTTATTACCTTATCTTCTTCATCCCTTTAAGATGCAGAGAGCTTACTTCTATGACTTAGGAAAACTAATAAAGTCTTTAGTTTATACATGGGTTTTGCAATACTTGCCTAGCTGAATAAAGGCTGCTGCTTTGGAGTCTTATCAGTGTTGGATTTAGCGGCAGTTTGAACTCAGGTGTTGAGAGATATGAGTCCTACAGACACGGAAATTAACTTATATCCCATTACATGCTAGGCAGTGTTTTGAAATTTCTTGGCCAGGGAAAAATACATTCTTAATAAAACTGAACAATATGATAACACATACCAGGCAATCTAAGAAATGGCAACTGTAAAAGGAGGCTTGCACTTTGCTATTGTTGCAGTTTGTCTTAGGTGTTTCAGGAGAAAAACAAGCTTAATATTATCTGGTATATTAAAATGTGATCTATAGCTATTTATGCAGGTACCCTCCTTCAGTTTGTCTGTTTAATCACATGTGTGACATCGCATTTGCTCAGTAAATTTGGAGCCAAAAAATCCTATTTACTCTTAGAGAGATGCTGAATGATAACAGCATTGTGTTAGATATACATTGTAAAATTATACTGTGAAGACCACAGCAGCAATCTCTTTCACTTCTAAACAGGTGCAGAGTTACAGTAAATTCATCCTAAAGCCTAGTACACACAATCGGATGTTTTGTCCCCGACAAGGGGACATTTTATTGAACATTTGGCCTGTGTGTATGGCAGCCGGTCTTCTGTTGGAGGTGCATGCTGGAAAACCAGTGGCTGACTGGCACCTGATCAGTGCTCTCAGCCAATGGCAACTCACAAGGGAAAGTGAAGTTCAGGCATGTCACAATGGTGGTCTCTTCATGTGACCCTGTATCCAGATCGCTGTTGGTACAGGGTGCTGCCGGTGACGTGCTTGCTCAAGGTGTCCCCAAGGCTCTGAGGGTAGCCAACAGGACCACACAGAGAGGCCACCATTGTGACATATCTAAACTTTACCTTCCCGTGTGAGTTGCCATTTTACTTCAATAAATATTGTGTTAATGCTGTCTTACTGCACTCAGATGAGCGCCGCTGTGTCTCCTCTACTTATATTTGCAGAGCCGATTCCTCTCTTACAACTGGCCGGATATTCCAGTGCTCTAACCTACCTGGACTTTTTTAACCCCCTTTTTAACCCTTGTTGATACTGAACTATTAATAAGGCCTCAGTCACTCTTAGCGCTGGACTAAATCCCAGCTTTACCCACATCTATACTGTACCATTACAATATCTTTCATCCTCCACTGTGAATACACCCCTTATGCATAAACAACAATGCCTTGGATCTCATATTGTATATATACAGCTATAAGGTTGTAGGCACATGAGTGCCAAGCTATTTTTTTCTGGGTACTGGTTAGGCACATTTCATATTTCTTGAGGTTCCCTATAGCATAGAAGGTTTTAACTTCACAGCCAAGAGTAGTCAGGGAAGATGTAAAGTTAGTGAGGTGGGAGAACCATGATGGATTTTTTGGAAAACCTGTCTGTGAGATCCTTGTAGCAAGATGGAAGGAAAACGTAAGAAGTTTTGCCATATGTTTGGCATGCCTTAAGTAGAACACTCCTTAGACAAAGAAATAATGTCACCTGAGGCCCAGTCTATGTGTGGGTTACAGTATCTCACAAAATTGAGTACACCCCTCACATTTTTGTAAATATTTTATTATATCTTTTCATGTGACAACACTGAAGAAATGACACTTTAATACAAAGTAGTGAGTGTACAGATTGTATAACAGTGTAAATTTGCTGTCCCCTCAAAATAACTCAACACACAGCCATTCATTTCTAAACTGCTGGCAACATAAGTGAGTACACCCCTAAGTGAAAATGTCCAAATTGGGCCCAATTAGCCATTTTCCCTCCCCTGTGTCATGTGACTTGTTAGCGTTACAAGGTCTCAAGTGTGAATGGGGAGCAGGTGAGTTAAATTTGGTGTTATCGCTCTCACTCTCTCATACTGGTCACTGGAAGTTAAACATGGCACCTGATGGCAAAGAACTCTCTGAGGATCTGAAATGAAAAAATGTTGCCCTACATAAAGATGGCCTAGGCTATAAGAAGATTGCCAAGACACTGAAACTGAGCTGCAGCATGGTGGCCAAGACCATACAGTGGTTTAACAGGACAGGTTCCACTCAGAACATGCCTCGCCATGCTCAGTGTCATATGCAGAGGTTGTCTTTGGGAAATAGATGTATGAGTGCTGCCAGCATTGCTGCAGAGGTTGAAGGGGTGAGGGGTCAGCCTGTCAATGCTCAAACCATACACCACACACTGCATCATAGTGGTCTGCATGGCTGTCGTCCCAGAAGGAAGCCTCTTCTAAAGATGATGCAAAAGGAAGCCTGCAAACAGTTTGCTGAAGACAAGCAGACTAAGGTCATGGATTACTGGAACCATGTCCTGGGGTCTGATGAGACCAAGATAAACTTATTTGGTTCAGATGGTGTCAAGCGTGTGTGGGGGCAACCAGGTGAGGAGTACATAGACAAGTGTGTCTTGCCTACAGTCAAACCTGGTGGTGGGAGTGTCATGGTCTGGGACTGCATAAGTGCTGCCGGCACTGGGGAGCCACAGTTCATTGAGGGAACCATGAATGGCAAAAATATACTGTGACATACTGAAGCAGAGCATAATCCCCTCCCTTCGGAGACTCGGCCGCAGGGCAGTATTCCAACATGATAACAACCCCAAACACAACTCCAAGATGACCACTGCCTTACTAAAGAAGCGGAGGTAAAGGTGATGGACTGGCCAAGCATGTCTCCAGACCTAAACCCTATTGATCATTTGTTGGGTATCTGGGTATTTGTTGGAGGAGCACAAGGTCTCTAATATCCATCAGCTCTTTGATGTCATCTTGGGGGAGTGGAAGAGGACTCCAGTGGCAACTGTGACGCTCTATGCCCAAGAGGGTTAAGGCAGTGCTGGAAAATAATGGTTGCCACACAAAATATTGACACTTTGGGCCCAATTTTGATGTTTTCACTTAGGGGTGTACTCACTTTTGTTGCCAACAGTTTAGTCATTAACGGCTGTGTGTTGAGTTATTTTTAGGGGACAGCAAATTTACACTATTATACAAGCTGTACACTCACTACTTTACATTGTAGCAAAGTGTCTTTTCTTCAGCGTTGTCACATGAAAAGATATAATAAAATATTTACAGAAAATGTGAGGAGTCTACTCACTTTTATGAGATACTGTATGTTACTAAAAGTGGTTGTAAAGGCAGAAGGTTTTTTTTTTTAAACTCCGATGCATGAAGATAAAAATGTATGTAGCAGCCTCCCTCAGCCCCCTAATACTTACTTGAGCCCATCTCTATCCAGCGGTATTGCACGAGTGCCTCGGCTGTCCATGACTCTCCCTCCTGATTGGCTGAGACACAGCAGCGGCGCCATTGACTCCACTGCTGTCAGTCAAAGTCATTTAGCCAATCAGGAAAGAACTGCGGCTCCATGTCTGAATGGACACAAGGAGCTGTGGCTCGGCTTGGGTGCCCCCATAGCAAGCTGCTTGCTATGGGGGCACTCGACAGGAGGGAGGGCCCAGGAGCACCCTAGAGGGACCTGGGAAGAGGAGGATCCAGGCTGCTCTGTGCAAAACCATTTCACAGAACAAATAAGTGTAACATGTTCAACCCTTTCGTATCACTGTATATGATGTAAATGGGAGCTGTAGGACCACACGGTCGTGGATAGGGCCTTACGGAACCCGGATGCTGTGCTGTAGATGTTTTCTTCTTCTTTCTTTTCTTACACTGCCTTTTGCTGCTGTTTTTCTTGTACTGTAAATGTATGTGTTGTAAATGTATGTTACTCAATAAAAACTACCCTTTAAAAAAAAAGTATAATATGTTCATTATTTAAAAAAAAACAAACAAACAGACTTTAGTATCACTTAAAAGCGGAGTTCCACATAAAGTGGGACTTCCACTTATCTGATTCCTCCCCCCCTCCGGTGCCCACATTTGGCACCTTTTGGGGGGAGGGGGAGTGGGTACCTGCTTTTGACAGGTTCCCTTCCCCCACTTCTGGCGGACTCTGTTATGGCAGAGTCTGTCAGAAGTTCTGCCCCCTTCGTCCTCCCCCGCCGCTGGGCCATTTATAAAACACAGCGCACTTTGCACATGTGCAGTAGGGACCCAGCAATGGCAGCGTGGCATCTGGCTTTTAAGCTAAGGTTAAACCAGGCTGAGAGCATAAGCAGAGGAAGCAATCAAGCAGAAACATGGGTTTCTGCTGTAGGGCCCTGATGGTAAAAGTAATGTGCATAGGATGATGATACCCAAGGACAAAGGAGAATTGTCTATTCTATAACAGAGAAGGAATAGTTCAAGGGGGCTAGAGGAATCTAGAAACATAGAACAAGATCCTTATCAATGATAATGCTAGCAGAACTGGGATCTAGAAAGGCATATAGATGATGGAAAAGGGACATAACATGTGAGGCATGCTGGAAAATAATTTGTTCTGACCTGGGCCTAACAGAGAATTGTCTAGACTCTACACACTGGTGTTTCCCAGCTTGTTGGCACAGTTTGAGATGACATGGATGTATCCTCCTTTGTATAAATAGAGTCCCTTCATGAGATAAGTGGGTGGTCTGCATATGCATGGGTTTCATCTGTGGCAGGGCTGAGGACCTTGGTTTATCCTGTGGTGGAAGTAGGAAGAGAGGACTTAATGGAAAGGATATTATTCGAAATTATTAAAAACATCTTTTCTGTAGGCAACAGTTTACCCTGAAGGCTAATTGCACGGCCTCTTTATGGGTTTTGGGTGTGGGGTGATGAACCAGGAAATATTAATAGAATCTGCTAACGCTAGCCTGAACTGACTTCTCAAGGTGGGGATGTTCCATCAAGATTCGGTGCCCAACAGTGGGTTTTAGAATAACATCTCTCAGCAGCAGTGTTGCCAACCTACCAGATTGAAATATACTGACACAACACTAAAATTTACTGGCACTGCATCGTTTTTACTGGCATTTCCAAAAGATACAAAATTACAGTTTTAAGTGCGAATTTCAGTATTTAGGCTACAAACAAGTACAATATGCAATCAGCAATGTGATTTATGGTAGATATTAAGAAATTAGAAGAGTCCGCGTAGCGCTTTCCCCGACTTGTTCATTCCCCAACTTGTTCAGGGTAGGTGGTACACTTTGGTGGGGGTCGGCCACGCCTCTTGACCTTTGACATTTGGGGACCCGCCTTCTGATCTTTGACCTTTGGGGAGGTCCCTAAGTCCTAGCTTTTTTCTTAAATGGAAAACCTTAACCCTAACCCTTATCCCTAACCATAGCCCCTAAACCCTAACCACTAACCCTAATCCCTAACTCACTCAAAACTGACTCTAGCAGTGACACCTACAGTAGTGTGCAGCAGCACAGGTGATGATGACACCTCACCAATACAACACGTCCCCTCCTGACTCACAGGGAAAGAAGTGGAATGTTATGCAGTGGTCAAGTCAATCACCTGACCTGAATCCGATTGAGCATGCATTTTACTTTCTGAAGACAAAACTGAAGGGAAAATGCCCCAAGAACAAGCAGGAACTGAAGACAGTTGCAGTAGATGCCTGGGAGAGCATCACCAGGGATGAAAACCAATGTCTGTTGATGTCTATGCGTTCCAGACTTCAGGCAGTAATTGACTGCAAAGGATTTGCAACCAAGTATTAAAAAGTTTGAAAGTTTGATTTATGATTGTTAATCTGTTCCATTACTTTTGGTCCCTTAAAAAGTGGGAGGCACATATACAAACTGTTGTAATTCCTACACCGTTCACCTGATTTGGATGCAAATACCCTCAAATTAACCCTAAGGCCCCTTTCACACAGGGCAGACTCTGTTTTGATTAGCAGGGGAGAAGAGTGGTCCGCATTGGCTAAGTTTCTGCAGAGCGGACAGGGACAGAGCCCACTTTGCTTTATGGGTGGCCAGGTGTAAATGGACTCTGCTATCTGTTTACAACCAACTGCCCTCCGATCTGATTTGCCTAGATGGAGGGGGATGGATCCCCTTACATTTTTTGTTAGCAGACCTGGTTGGTTCGGAAGTAGGCAGGTGTAAACAGACACAATTCTGTTTAAACCCACCAGTCCATAGCTTTGATTGGACCGTCCGATCAAGGCCGCCTGAAAAATTGACGAGCAGACCTGATCAAATCCTTTGTGTGAAAGGGGCTTAACAGACAATTTTTAACTGATCCCTTTTGGTCTGTTAACTACTTGAGGTCCACCCTACAACAGTTTTACCTTTACAGGGCACCACCTCTGCGCTGGATCACATATATATGTGATTCAGCTCTTCTGGGTAGGGGGCACGAACGCGTGCCCCTGTCGGCTCACTCCCACTGTCATTATACACAGCGGGAACTGATCAGCGGGTACTGCAGACTCAATGTCTGCTGGCACCCGCCAATTGTTGGGTAAACAAGGCAGATCACTATTCTGTCAGGAGGGAAGGCATGGATCCTTTGACTCTGCAAAGCAGAGACATGGATCCATGCCTTCCCCTGTTAAATGCACCTCCCACAGTACACAGAAACACATGCTAGGCACACAGTTAACCCTTTGATCGTCCCTGATGTTAACCCCTTATCAGTCAGAATGTGTCAAAAGTGTCTGTCAGTGTCAGAATGTCCACTGCAATACCACATGCATGCCAGGGATTGTGTAGAGCAGGCACCATTCTGTTTCCCCATGCAGGAGGATAAAAGTAACTACTTCCCTAAGCATGGGGATTGGTTAATTGATTGTACTGCCCATAATTTATACTATTTATAGAGCTTATCTTTTTGGAGACACTCTAAGGGGGAACATCTTGCTGCCATTATTTAGAGGTGCCATACTAAGCTACCCTAAAATAGGGTGTAAGTAAACAACATATGATTGTTCTTGGGGGGTAAATTGTATGAGGTGTAGTTAAAGTGATTGTAAAGGTTGTTTTTTTGTTGTAAAATAACAAACATATACTTACCTGCTTTGTGCAAGGGTTTTGCACAGAGCGGTCTTGGTTCTCCTTTTCTGGGTTGTCCCGGCTGTGCTCCTGGCCCCTCCTCTTCATTGGGTGCCTCCATAGAGAGATGCTTTCCATGGGGGCACCCATGTGGGCGCGCTTCTGAGTCCTGCTGCTGCGTCCATTGACAATGACAGCAGAACTCGGCCCTGCCCCCAGCTCCCGCGTCACTGGATTTGATTGACTGCAGCGGGATCCAATGGCTCCTGCCGCTTTCAATCTATCCAATGAGAATCCGAGACAGTGGCTGGAGCCGCTGGGCTTGTGCTCATCGCTGGAACAATCGGGTTCAGGTAAGAAAAAGGGGGCTCTGGGGAGCAGCGCAGAAGGTTTTTCACCTTAATGCATAGAATGACCTTGAGGGTTAACAACTCCTTTAATGAAATATGAGGGATGGATGGAATTTTATGTGAGAGGTGGATGGTTTTATGAATTACTACTTTATTAATATGACTACTGAAATTATATAGAGATTGAATTTCCTCTGTAGACTCCTTCCTTCCTAACACGTTAACAGTAGAAATACCATTAAGACTTGTAGGGTGGAATATAATTAATGTTTGCATTGATCCCTTGATTTATTATATCATGTTTGGTGACAAGACTTTCAGGGCGGAATGTACCTAATGTTTGCATTGATGCTCTGATTTATTATATTATGTTTGATCCCCTGAATTATTATATTATGTTTGGTGACAGTTTCCTGTTTATGGGCCTGTGCTGTCTCTGTGTGCCCCTACTATATCCCTCTTAATGATTGGCTTCTTTGATAAATCATGAAAGGACGTTTGATTCCTAGGCACAAGATGGTATTTAAACATTTGCAGTAAGTTGATTGACAAGCTGCAATAATTTATGGTATACTAAATTATGGATATATGTTCAATGGTGTTGTTCTGTGGTACACTATCTCTGAAGAAAATAAATAAATTAATTTAATTAAGAAATTCGAAACACGTCGGATTTCCCAGTATATACACTCAACTGTCAATCATATTTGTATGGTTGTACAGTGGATACCAGCTCTGGGTGTACCGTTTTGATGTAATAAGCATGTTGCATGTAAAATATTGATGCCAACAACTTTGTATTAAGGATTTTAATCAGTGTATATTTTATAGATATGGAAACAAAACTTGATCTTTTATTCAAAGAATCACATTTTGGTTGCCCTTAAATCTCCATTAGAGAAAATACGGTTGTAGTTTTGTGCAATACTAAGGTATAGTAGCAACCCGGCCCATTAGTGAGTAGACAAATAATCTGGCCACCCATTCGATATGGAGAAGAAAAGAGGAACAGAGTCCTGTAGTCTCAGCCTTTTTTTTCTGTCCTGATACAGGAGGGTGAGTGAGCACTGTCATCCTAGGACTAGATATGTGTTACTGGCAGAATCACCAGGTGGAAATAAAGGAAAAGAAGCTTGGAGAAGGAAAACAAATGCAGCTACCACATCTAAGGGCTGGCAAGCTGCAATATATATTACATTTTTGTTTTGGGGTTTACATACTGTGGCGAGGTGATTGATGGAAGGTATGTGTCACCCTGCATGCGTTCATTCCCAATGGACTATGGTGGAATCCGGTCCGGGTTTTGCCAGCCACTTTGGTAGGGCTGATCCCGGGCCGGATTTTGTGGTCCACTGGTGTCCACAGACAGGTGGTATAAATTACCAGGAAGAGAGCAAAAAGTTGCTCTAACCTGAGACTCAGAAGGCATTCAGCCTGAGAGGGAGCTGACAGTTTGAGAGTGTACTGGACTAAGACAAAAAGGTTTGCACTAACTTTGTTTTGTGGGTGTCTGGGAAAAGCCCTACACCACCGCACAGATAGGGATGCTGAACGTCTGGATAACAAGGATTTGTTTTCTGTTTTGTTTATTTTGAATGCAACCTTTTTAACAATAAACCTGGCTGCAAGCCAGATTTTAAAGAACCTGCCGTCTGATTTTCCTTTATCTCAGGAAAGGCGATCCCCACAAGAGCTAATCCCTCACAATACACTTTAAAACATGCCTAATCCCAATCCTTAGATGTGGTGGTTGCTTGAGTTTTTTTTTTTTAATTTTCAGCTGATGATCCTGCCCTCTCCTCTGTGATATAGAGGGGTGAGGTTCTGTCAGGGCTGGGGCAAGGGGTGAGCAGTAGGGGAGGCTGCCCTGGGCACTGTGATATCTTGTGAGGTGGGGTGCCACAAGGAGATTGGGCGGAGGGGATTTGTGCTGGAAGGGGGCATTTGGGGAAGTATTGTTCTAGTTGGGGCATTTGGGGGGTGCCAAGAGTGTTGATGCAAGGGGATTTGTGTTGGGATTGTGCTAGGAGGGGATTTGAAGTGGGGGGGAGATGTGTATTAGGAGGGGAGATCTTAGGGGAAGATGATTTGTGCTAGGAGGAATAGGAGGAATGATTTTTTTGGGGGGGAGGGCCATTTGGAGGGGCAATGGTTTGTGCTGAGAGGGGGAATTTCAGCAGGAGGTGGATTTGTACTGGGAGGAGGGGGAATGTATGCTTAGAGAGTAAGGTTGCAGATTAGTGCTCAGTGTTTTTGTAGAGGACCTTGTCCTGGCACTGGGTTCTGTAGTGCTCAGGGGTAACTAGGAACAGTGTAAAATAGAAAGATATCAGTTTACATACCCTTTAATAATGTTGCAGTGTGATCACTGGAAAAGAGGAAATAATCCATCCTTTCTGACGAGGACTAATGACATCACCTGAGCCTAGGCAAAGTCAGTTAACAGAAGTTTAGTAACTGCTTGAGAATGATGAAAGGTAGAGATTTTTTGGAAAAAAAATGCTTTTGCTGTATAGTGTGACATGTCAGGAATATATTCATACAGACTTATGAAGTTACTAAACAAGTCCACTTGAGGTAGATCTTAGTACCTCTCTGTTTTCAACAGTTTTGGATGCTAATGATAACTGTTGAATATTTATTACATGCTAATGCTAGAACAATGAATATTAAATGAGGCTGATATTAAAAGGTCACTTAACATGTAAACTGTTTAACAGAGACAGCAACCTTTTACAACATTACAAGAGCTCATTGTTTACCATATAAGTATGATTAAATGTAATATGATGATTATATTTCAAGAAAATAATGCACTCTTCAAATAACCTTCTGAGCAATTTGCTAATTTTGCTGTACTTTTGTTGTTACTATAGCTAAGATCATAGAGAATACGTTCATTGAGGGGTTTTGCTAAACAGCTAGATTGTGCCTTGGCTTTTAAATCCGTTACTGATATAATATTATAGCCCTCCCTTTGATAACATTGCTTGCTAATATACATAAAAGAGAGGGGTGCACTGACCTAGAGCAGTACCATAAGACCATTTATTAAAAATACAAGAATAAAATATACTCACAAACGGAGCAATATAGAAGACATATTGACAATTGATGGCTCTGATTGATTGATTGAGTAGGCTCTGAGGAAGAGGGTTCGTCCTGGAAATGCGTTAGCCTGGTATGTGGACGCTGTCTGGTCCCCCTGTTGAGGTGGAGATTGACTGGTTCTTTGGAGAAAGTTTCCATCAATTGTCAATATGTCTTCTATATTGCTCTGTTTGTGAGTATATTTTATTCTTGTATTTTTAACAAATGGTCTTATGGTATTGCACTAGGTTGGTGCGCCCCTCTCTTTTGTGTTTTTCTTTAGTTCCTTTTGGATTCCCATGGTCCTGAAGAGGGCAGCAAGACCATCAAGTGCTGAGTGAACGTCACGTTTATAAAGAACTTTCATTGTGGTCTTTTTGCTTTTTGTTGATGTATCCAAGCGCAGGAGTTGTTTATTATACTATTGCTAATATACATAGCAGTAGGGATGGGCGAACGGTTCGGCCCAAGCGTACGTTCGAGCCGAACTTTCGCTGGCGAACAGCTGAACAAACGGGACATTCAACTGTTTGTTCAGCCCCCGAATGCACCAAAATGCAATGCGGCACTGAACAACGCATTGCAAGCCCTGATTGGCTGAAGCAGTGAAAGCAGTGGAAGCTTCAGCCAATCAGGGCACAGAGCACTGTCAGAGTCATGATTGGACACTGTCATCATGACTTTATCCAATCATGGCTCATTCCTGCCCCACAGTATAAAAGTATTCTTTCAATGGCAGCCAATTTCAGTGTAATTTTGGCTGGAGAGAGATAGCCAAATAGGGGCTCTATTCAGTGCTATTAGTTAACTAGTGTGCTAAACTGTGCTATTTTGCTTCAATTGTCAGTGTAGAATATTAGTTTAGTGTCAGTCTAGGGATAGTGTAGAGTGTAGTGAGGAGGACCATCATCATTCAGCTTTGCATAGTGTGCAGCTAGAGTAGGGACAGCTCAGATAGTTTCACTGTAGTGTTATAAGACAGTGTCATTCATATATACATTAGTGTATATGTAGAGTAGGGACAGCTCTGATAGTTTCAGTGTAGTGTAGTAAGTCAGTAATCTTTACATTAGTGTATAGCTAGAGTAGGGACAGTTCAGATAGCGTCAGAGTAGTGATGGTTGAACACCGTCTATTTGATTGCGTTACTGCAAGTTTAATGCCATTTACTTCTGTGTGGGTTACTGCCAGTTTAACGCCATTTACTTAGATCTGTGAGCTCTACCCCCTCCTCCTCCACCACCTCCATACCCTCCTCTGCAGAATTGTCTTATGAACATCAGGTACCCCGTAAGCATTCAAAGGGCTATTCCATGAGTCAGGCTAAAAGGTGCCATGCAGTGCTTCAGCTGGTGTGTCTAGGGGACAGGGACCACACCAGACCAGAGATTCTGTCAGCTCTGCAGGGACAGGCCCAGAGGTGGTCCACACCATGCCAGCTGGAACCAGGAATGGGGGTGTGCGATAATGGCTCAAACCTCCTGTCCACCCTTAGACAGGGAAAGTTGACACATGTGCCATGCCTGGCACATGTCCTCAATTTGGTGGTGCATCATTTCCTAAATATCTACCCAGGGTTGCAAGATGTGCTAAAGCTGGCCAGAATAGTCTGTAGCCATTTCAGGCGGTCATACACAGCCAGTGCTCAGTTGGCTGAAATTCAGCAGGAATTCCACCTGGCCGTAAACCGCCTGATTTGTGACATGCCCACCAGGTGGAACTCGATTTTAGCAATGCTACAGGGGCTATACATGCAGCAAAGGGCTGTCAACAAGTACCTGTGCGAGTATGGCATGACGACAGGCTCAGGCCGCCTCTGCTTTTTTTCCCCACGCCAATGGCTGATCATTAAGGATGCATGCACTGTACTGTCACCATTTGAGGAGGCCAAAAGAATGGTGAGGCGTGACAGTGCATGCATCAGTGAAACAATCCCCGTTGTGTTCCTGCCGGAGCAGACTCTGCATGGCATTATGGACAGGGCACTGGAGGCAGAGCAGCAGGAGGAAGAGGAGGACTTCCTTTCCTCTCAAGGCCCACTTTATCCAGACACCATCATTCCTATGTCACAGAACACGCAGGAGGAGAAAGGGGAGAAGGATGAGGAGGAGGATTCTGGCACTTTTGCAGGCTTCGAAGAAGGGGAAGACATGCGTAATCTGTAAGCGATCGCTTTCCAACCCCAGGACCCTAGGGAATAGTACGTGGCTGGGAGGAGGAAGTCATCCTAAATGAGCCCGAGGAGTCTGCTTCTCAAGCCTCGGCACATTTTAGGTGCATGGGCAACCTCATGCTTCAAAGCTTGTGAAAGGATCCAAGAATACGTGGCATAAAGGAGAATGATCATTACTGGTTGGCAACCCTCCTTGACCACTGTTATAAGGGAAAGGTCTCAGAACTCATCCCATCCTCACAGAGAGTGCAGAAGATTAAATCTCTTGAGCAGAGGCGTAACTAGAACCTTCAGGGCCCCGGTGCAAGAAATTATGAAGTGCCCCCTGACCCCTGGCCAGGGCCCTTCCCTCTTCCCACTGATCCTGTGGCCCTTTGCTCCCATCGTGGGTCACTTTATTACGGTACTGCAGTGGGGCACTTTCACAAGTTCTGCAGCAGGCCCCAGGGGGACCAGGGAAGCACACAGGGGCCCTGGGAACAGCAGAAGACAAGTAAACTGGATAGAAGAAAATGGAGGAGATTGGGTCCTCTAAATGCCACCCCCGCCATCCCTCCTATTCAGGTGTACAAGGGAGGCACATGGGCCCCCTGGACCATGGGGCCGGTTGCAATTGCAACCCTTGCAACCCCTATCGTTACGCCCCTGCTCTTGAGGACACATTAAAGAGGATTTTATTGAACGTTTTTCCCGACTCCAGTAGGTTACAGTGTCGCGGAAAACATTCTTTTTAGTCTTCTGTTGGTCAAGAGAGGAGCGTTGGAAAAGGTGTCCGCCTAAGTGAGGCATTTTCCTAATTTTTTTAGTCCTCGCCGCCCAGGCCTGTCAGCTTCCACATCCCATCGGCAGCGTCTGCATCACATGGTGGACGATTACCTCGGGGCCAAAACAGAGACTTGCCCAGTATGCTATTGAGTTGTTCCAGTTGCATCCAGTGTGCTTTCAGAAGGGGCATTCAGTGCTGCAGGAGGTTTCGTGACTGATCATAGAACATGTCTGTCCACAGACTCCGTGGACCGTTTGACTTTCATAAAAATGAATCAGTCATGGATTACCAGCTATGAAGCCCCTGATGCCGATGTCACCGATTGAGTTTTTTTGGGATGTGAAATCTCGGCAGGACTTCGAGGCTGGACCAGGCTGGCACCCTCTTACCCTTCTCTTCCTCTACAGTTGTCATTAGGTTACCAGGACCTAATTTTTTTGAGGAGCTGCCTCCATTCACCATGCATCAATGTTTTTTTTACCTATTCCAACACACTAGTGCCATAGCTCTCACTCCAATTCCCTCCTTCTTCAAGGCTGCCTAGCTTTGAGGGTGTTCAATAATTTCATCTGAAACAATGTTTTTGGTATAGGTTTAATGGGTACAATTAACATCTAAAGACCATTTTTTCAGCACCTGTTTGACAGGTGCATATCATTACAATTCTTTTGGCCTTCATCAAGAGCACCTCTATAGGGCTACGGTGTGAAGGCACCACTGACACCCAAAGACCAATTTTTCTGCACTTGTTTGACAGGTGCATATCATTGCAATTTTTTTTACAGCCTTCATGAAGAGCACCTCTATAAGATTATGGTGTGAAAGCACCACCGACACCCAAAGCCCAATTTTTATGCACCTGTTACCTCTATCCAAAGTCAAGGTGACACCAGAATTTATCCAAAAAATCTCTAATCTTGTTCCCAGTGCACTACATTGTGGCCTCATCATACACACTGACTCCCCCAGCTGTTGCTGAGCAAAATAGAGGCAGTTTGCAGTGAAAATGTCTTTTTTTTTGGGGCTTTAAAAATGCAATTATTGCTGCAGCAGATTCTAGACATGGTACAGATCTACCACTTTACAGGTAGACTCCCCAGACTTTATATTGGAAGGCATTTTTCATTTTTATGCTTTCACTTTAAAAATCAAAAAAATCACTGCTCATTTAAAAATGACGTTTTTCAAAAACATTTTTTCCTTGATACATGTCCCCCAGGGCAGGACCCAGACCCCTATAACCATTGTATGCACAATTATTTATGTATGCACAATTATTTGCATATAAGCCTTCAAAATGGGCACTTGTGATTTTTGACTTTCGGGTCCCATTGATGTTAATGGGGTCCGTTATTCGGTTCTGAACTTTCGCGGTGTTCGGACGTTCTGGTGCGAACTGAAAGGGATGCATTCTTAAAAATATAGCACCCTGGTCCTAAACAGGGCTGCTAGTAAATCTAGTTGTGCTAGGTGGTAAGGTGCTAGGTGGCAAATAGCCTGGCTAATTTGTAGTCTTTGATCCATTGATTTCTGTCCTAAGCCTGAGTCTGGTGTGCTGTCTCTCTCTTCTGTCAATAAGTGGTACTGCTGCCTTTGGCATTAGGATGATAGATTACAGTGAATTCAGGTTATGAGTAGATATATTGTATCAGTCAATCAGGAGTAGTTTTCTCTGGCCCCTGAGCATGCTGGGATAGTCTATTTATTTGGAAGGAGTCAGGTGATCAGGGTTCTTCCCACCCCGGGCTTCGGCCTGGGGGGGGGGGGCATATGTGGAGCAGCAGCAGAGGGTTAGGCCTGAAGCCTGAGGCCTAATCACGTGTGTAGAGGCTCATCCCGAAGGGAGCCTGGCGGTACCGGAGGTAAAGAAGAAGCAGTTACCACAAAGGGACGACAGATCCTGTTACCAGAGGCAATTGCAGAAGGGATGGAGTTCTGAAGGAGTACCAGAGCAGATCCTTCACTAGCCATGGATGGTGAAGAAAGTGGCAAAGCTTCAGTAGAGACTCATCCAGGAGTACAGTGATTAGCTGTAAGTAAAGCTTGAAGATAAGTACAGTGGGTAGCTGTGAGTCAAGCCAGAGTCCTAGAACCCAGCGGGTAGCATGGGTGCAGCTTAAAGAATACAGCCGGTAGCTGTGTGAAGAGCTCAGGGGATCCAGCAGGTAGCTGGGAGTCCAAGAATTCTAGTGAGAGACTTTGAGCTAAGCCTGAAGACTACAGCGGTTGGCTGTGAGTGAAGCTTGAGAAGTCCAGCAGGTTCTGTAGCTGGGAAAAGCTTGAAGATCTACAGCGGTATACTGTGAGTGAAATGTTGCTATAGGAGACAGCAATTGTTACAAAATGCAGATTGCTACATTCAGATTAAAGGCCCATTTTCTGTATCGCTGTCTGCCTGGTCATATTTTTGTCTGCGGAGTCTGCCAATTTGCTATTGCATTTGCCTAAGGGTGTCCCGTGCCCTAACCCTCTTTTCTCTGTTCTTGTTAAGAGAAATAAAACTCTCTTTGTTCATTTTTGTATTTAAATGGTTTTTATTGAGTTTTATACAGGAAAGATAAACAAATCATCCTCATAATATACAAATAGGTCTCAACCAAGATAGCGAGTACAAATGAGTATAATTCGGCCTCGGAGGGCCGACTTAGTAGCAATGTAAAAGGCAGGATTCACAGATACAAACTGTTTACAAGATATGACCATATGGAGGACATCAGAGTTTACTCTTCCTCCCTCACCCCCCCCCTATAGAAAACTCGAAACCCACCCCTAAGGGGAGCAAGCTGTGGGTAACGGGTTCTCAAGGGGGCCAAACAAGATTACAGAATTCCTCCTTCAGTCTTAGATATGAAACGCTACTTTCTATACCAGTAAGTGATCTATAGGACTATAGGGGCCTTGAAAACCATTGCTACCAATGATGAAACCCAAAAAATTAGGGCAACAATAAAACAACATCACAATAAAAGCCCCGATTTTTAACTAAATAGTTGTAGGGACAAGCCCTAGCGTCCGAACCCAGTCCTGGGGCTAGCTCGCGCTGGTCGAGCGCTGAACTCATGACTATAGCCAAAATGGTGAGGAAACAGTATGGTATGGTAGTAAGACATAAATATATCATACCGGCAAATTATGGTATTTCTTCCAGGGCTCCCAGATTAAATCAAATTTAGGCGATGAGTCAAGAATTGTGTTGGCGAGCCTCTCCTGAGTCCAGGAAACTTTCTGTTTGGCAGCAAAATAAGAGACTGAAGGGTGCTTCCAGGCCCTGTCAATCTTAATTCTAGCTCCCAATAGGATAAAGTGAGCCAGTTTAAAAAGGGACCTAGAAAGACCGTCCGGTCTAGCGTTGAGAAGGGCCGTTTCTGCATTTTGGGGGATCGCGTGTCCCGAGATCCTTTGTAGGAGGTGAAAAATCCTATTCCAAAAGCCTCGGATGCAAGGGCATTCCCACCAGATGTGGATAAGGTGCCCGTGAGTCCGCAACCTCGGAAACAAAGGTCTGAAGCATTCGGAAACATAGTCGCCAGTCTGGTTGGAACCAGATACTAGTGCATGAAGACCTTAAGATTGGCTTCCTTTAAAGCATTATTAATCATCCCTTTGAGGGATCTCTGAAACAGGGAGTTCCATTTATCCTCGCCCCAAACCACAGATAGGTCCTTTTCCCATTTACTCACATAAGGGGGCTTAGCTGGATTCTCCATCAATGATGCATAAATTAATGAGATGCCCCCTTTTTGGTCCTGCAGCTCAGAACACCACTTCTCATATGGGGTGATGCCCACGGAATCATTTCTGGACCTCCAAAGAGAGGCCAAGAAATGGTGTATTTGTTGGAAGCAAAATTTCTAGGTAAGCGGCATATCCAGTTTATTAACACAATATGATAAAGAGATAGGGCCTGTGGAAGAAAAAAGTGTCCAATGCGAAATAGGCCTTTATTTGTCCACCAATGAAAGGCCTGAATTTCAAGGCCCGGGGGAAATTGAGGATTGTTGAACAAATGATTAAGGGGCAAAGGTGTGAGATCAAATGGAGTGGTTTGAGCACAGAATTGCATAGGGACAGGGAGTGAGAGAGGGTTGGCGCAAGGATTGGGGGTCTCGACTTGCGGGGGGCCCCCACCAGAAAGTTGATAGTATTTTGCGGTACAGACTGTCTCTCCATCTCAACCCAGTCAGGTTTGTCCCCCCTGGTATAAATGACTGAAAACTGTGCTAATTGGGCAGCTTGATAATATTTAAAGAGGCAAGGTAGAGCTAGACCTCCTTGGGAACTTTCCTATAAAGAACATTGGTTTGACATCTATAGCCCTTCCGCCCCCAGATGAACTTAATTATACGTGTTTGCAAACAGGGCTCTAGGGAGTAATGTCATCTTTACTGCATTTATTCTACCAAGCCAGGAAAGACCCTCCTGGTCCCACCAAAAGAGGTCCTCAGATACTTTCTGAAACAATGGGGGGTAATTCATTTTGTATAAGTGTTTGATATTAGCTGCCAGGCTGACCTCCAAATAGGGGATATGGTCGGGATTCCAGGAGAACTTATAGAGTTCTTTGAGCCTCCGGACTGTGGAGGCCAGAGAGGAGATATCTAGGGCCGCTGATTTAGACCAATTTACACGTAGTCCAGAGATCTTCCCAAATTCTTGAAGTAATTGTTAATAGAAAGGGGTGAGGTAATGAATGCCCACCACACTGCACTCCCTGAATGTCAGGGTGACCTCTGATGGCGATTGCCAGGGATTCAATCGCCATCGCAAAAATTAAGGGCGAGGGGGGGCATCCCTGTCTGGTCCCCCTGGCACTATTAAATGGCTCCGAGTAGCAGTTTTGCAATTTGACCTGAGCACTAGGGTTAGAGTATAGAGCTCTTAGAGTTTGGATGAATTTTGGTCCGAAGCCCCATCTGGAAAGGATCTCAAACAAGTAAGTCCAACTTACGGTGTCGAATGCTTTTTGAATGTCTACAGAAAGTATGTATCCTTCACGAGGGGGTCCTCATCCCATCTAGAGTTTAGAAGCGAGATAATATCAGCTGCTCTGCAGATCTGGTTCGAGCCTTGTCTACCTGGGATGAAACCCACTTGGTCTTTATGAACATATTTAGTTATAAATTTAGACAATCTATTAGCCATGATCTTAGACAGGATTTTTAGGTCGTTATTAAATAACGAGATGGGTCTGTAATTACAAACATTCAAGGGGTCCTTACCTGGTTTGGGAATAACCGCGACAAAAGCTAGATTAGCCTCTTTCTGGAGCTTAGACCCATCCTGGAGAGAATTGAAAAACTTAGCCAAAAAGGGAGCAATAGTGGGACCAAAGGTTTTATAATACCCCGTGGAGAATCCATCAGGCCCAGGGGCTGAGCCCTTCTTGAGGTTTTTGATTACTTCCAAGATTTCCGTGAACGGTTGTTCTAGGGAATCCCTGTGATCAGTGGTAAGATTAGAAAGAGAAATCCTATTTAGAAAAGTGTCTTGGAGAGGGGGAAAATATGTTTTCTCCCTCTCATAGAGACTAGCGTAATATTTCTGAAATGAACTCATTTTGGGGTTCTGGGTTAAGTCCCCCGCCTCATCCCTTATCTTTGGGAAAGAAAAGGACCTAAACCTAGGGGACAGCCTGGCAGCCAATTTAGGACCTATTTGGTCTTTTTGCAAATAGAAATGAGCTCTAGACCATTGGATTTGTCTCTCAGTTTTGGTGGTCAATGCAAGGTTATCCTACCTGCTTCTAACTGTGCCTTAGATTGGGGGCTTGGGTTCTTCTTATGTGCCTTGGAGAGCGCCTGGAAGTCCTGCTCTAATTTCTCAATGTCACTCTTCCTCTCCCTATTAAGCCTGACTGCCAACTGGATAATCCTGCCCCTCATCACCCCTTTGTGAGCTGCCCAGAGTATCGAGGGAGAGACTTCTCCATTGTCGTTCAGCTGAAAATATTCTTTAAGTTCCTTCTCCAGTAACATACAGTGTACTGGATTGTTTAACAAGGATTCATTCAATCACCAGCGAGGTTTCCCTCTTTGGTCTAGGATCGATTTAACTTGTATTATGACTAGCGAATGATCCGACAGGGGAGAGTCTCTTATATAGGCTTTAGTAATCAAGGGGATGACTGAGGCAGGAATAAAGATGTGGTCTATTCTTGCCAAGCTCTGATGGGGGGCAGAGTAGTGTGTGTAATCTTTTACTCTTGGGTTACATTCCCTCCATATGTCAACAAGCCCTAAATTATAAAGGAGCTTTGCGAGTTTGAGGCTATTTTTTGTTGGGCGGAGGAGCCGGGAATGACCTCCTCCCGACTTGTCGAGCGAGTGATCAAGCGCCAGGTTAGAATCACCCCCCATTATCACATTCCCTTCCAGGTGAGGGTTTGGAGCGTAGTAAGAAATAAAAGTGAAAACTGATCCCCCCAAGGCCCCTGACAATAGTATAAACCTACCCTCAGGATCTTTGATCTCTTTCTGAGGTAAGAATGTTACCCGTTTGGCAAAAAACACTCCCACGCCTCTAATCTTATCTGTAGTGTTAGCCAGGAAAAATTGGGGGTATTTAGCATGGACATACTTAGGGTTGAACTGCCCTGGAAAATGTGTTTCCTGCAGCAAAAGCACATCAATATGCTGGGAGTGGGCAGCTGTAAAATACTTTTTCCTCTTCATTGAGGAGTTAAGACCTTGAACATTGTGTGTAGCAAAACTCAGTTTCCCCGCAGGATTAGCAGTCGTGGCCATGATGTGTAAGTGGTAAATTATGCATCACTGGGGAAAGGTTTACCTGAATCCGTATGTATTTACTAGAGGGCCTACCAATTACGGAGCCTATGGAAAAGGACCACTGTGCTTCCGCAAAAACAACGCGTCCCTGGTGCCTGGGAGAGAAAGAAGAGGTTAAGAAGGTATTGGAAGAAAAGTACAGATGAGGAAACAGAAAAACAAAACGGATCAGAGGGGGGTGGTGAAAACCCACCACCCAAACCCTCTGAGGTCTGACGCTGGAGGAAAGAAGACTCACCCCCAGGATCAGACAAGGACCAATTTGTAACTGCCCTAATGGCAGAATTACCCCTGACCGTGGGAGTACCCGCATGCGGTTCCCCAAGACAGAGGGAGGTGCAAAGCAACTGCCTCAGCCTATTCCCGGACCCATAACTAGAAAATGAAACCAAAACCTTAAAGGGCCTCAATTTTAAGGAAGATGGGCTCAACTTCGCCCCCTTACCAATCCTCCGTGACAGGCCGCCCACCGCACTCAAAGGATGGGGCCGCGTAGGCCCAAGCCGTGGGCTCACGTGATGGAGTGGCCGATCGCGGGTGCTTTGATTGCGTGACCTGGCCCGTGCGGCTCCAGAGAAGCCACCCAGTCTTGTTAGGCTCCTGAGAACCGACCAGGGTAACACCTGGCTCCGGTTCTTGCTTAAATGGGCCCGGTTGGCCGAGTCGGTGCGGAGCTCTGGACTCACATGTCCATTCCAGACGCTCCGCACATGCGCACTCCTCTTTGTTCTTTGTTTTTAACAGTGACTGGTACCCATAATTCCATCTTGCATTACACCCTCTATGCCTAGTAACCTGCACCCTGAGGAGGAATGTTAGCTCTCCCTGACTCTGGAGGTCATCATCAGGCCTCTGGAGGTCAGGGAGACCGCAACAAATATATTTGTTGTGTAAATGTCTCCAGCATTTGTTCAGCTGTCACAAAATAATCCTATATACAGTATCTCACAAAAGTGAGTACACCCCTCACAATTTTGTAAATATTTTATTATATCTTTTCATGTGACAACACCGAAGAAATGACACTTTGCTACAATGCAAAGTAGCGAGTGTACAGCTTGCATAACAATGTACATTTGTGGTCCCCTCAAAATAACTAAACACACAGCCATTAATGTCTAAACCACTGGCAACAAAATATTTTGTGTGGGCACCATTATTTTCCTGCACTGCCTTAACCCTCTTGGGCATGGAGTTCACCAGAGCTTCACAGGTTGTCACTGGAACCCTCTTCCATTCCTCCATGACGACATCATGGAGCTGGTGGATGTTAAAGACCTTATGCTCCTACACCTTCCATTTGAGGATGCCCTACAGATGCTCAATAGGGTTTAGGTCTGGAGACATGCTTGGCCAGTCCATCACCTTTACCCTCAGCTTCTTTAGCAAGGCAGTGGTCATCTTGGAGGTGTGCTTGGGGTCGTTATCATGTTGGAATGCTGCCCTTCGGCCCAGTCTCCAAAGGGAGGGGATCATGCTCTGCTTCAGTATGTCACAGTACATGTTGCCATTCATGGTTCCCTCAATGAACTGTAGCTCCCCAGTGCCAGCAGCACTCATGCAGCCCCAGACCATGACACTCCCACCACCATGTTTAACTGTAGGCAAGACACACTTTCTTTTGTACTCCTCATCTGGTTGACACCATCTGAACCAAATAAGTGTATCTTAGTCTCATCAGACCACAGGACCATGTCCTTAGTCTGCTTGTCTTCAGCAAACTGTTTGCGGGCTTTCTTGTGCATCATCTTTAGAAGACGCTTCCTTCTGGGATGACAGCCATGCAGACCAATTTGAAGCAATGTGCGGCGTATGGTCTGAGCCCTAACAGGCTGACCCTCCACCCCTTCAACCTATGCAGCAATGCTGGCAGCACTCATACGTCTATGTCCCAAAGACATCCTCTGGATATGACGCTGAGCAAGTGCATTCAACTCCTTTGGTCGAACATAGCGAAGCCTGTTCTGAGTGGAACCTGTCCTGTTAAACCGCTGTATAGTCTTGGCCACCATGCTACAGCTCAGTTTCAGGGTCTTGGCAAGTTTCTTATAGTCTAGGCCATCTTTATGTAGAGCAACAACTCTTTATTTTAGATCCTCAGAGAGTTTTTTGCCATTAGGTGCCATGTTAAACTTCCAGTGACCAGTATAAGAGAGTGAGAGAAATAACACCAAATTTAACACAATATACCAATACTGTGCAGTGTATTTTATATTGCGTTGGGCTGAATAAAATTTTAAAAACAGAGCACTAGATTCTTGCATTCTTTCTTTACATACATCTATCCATCGAGAGGATCTGGGTCCTTTTGGGTCCAGAGGGAAGTCTGCAGTCAAACAGGAGAGGTTAATTACTGTGAGACCATGCCAGCTATCTGCTTTATCCCTGGGTGGGGATTAATGCTGTTTTGACTCAGAATTGAGGTGAGCAGTTCGTGAGAGTGGTGGAGGAATGCACAACCACTTCCTGTAGCGATCTTTGCACAGTTGGGGACATTTACTCTTTTGGATTTACTTCAATCAATTCTACTATTTTTCTGATGAACTCCTGCTGCTATTATTTATTTACTGATGAATTGAGCTCCAGTACTTTATTCTTATGAACTTGTTTTGCGCAATTTATATTGCTACAGTCAGGTCCATAAATATTGGGACATTGACACAATTCTAATCTTTTTGGCTCTATACACCACCACAATGGATTTGAAATGAAACAAACAAGATGTGCTTTAACTGCAGACTTTCAGCTTTAATTTGAGGGTATTTACATCCAAATCAGGTGAACGGTGTAGGAATTACAACAGTTTGTATATGTGCCTCCCACTTTTTAAGGGACCAAAAGTAATGGGACAATTGGCTGCTCAGCTGTTCCATGGCGAGGTATGTGTTATTTCCTCATTATCCTAATAACAAGGAGCAAATAAAAGGTCCAGAGTTCATTTCAAGTGTGCTATTTGCATTTGGAATCTGTTGCTGTCAACTCTCAATACGAGATCCAAAGAGCTGTCACTATCAGTGAAGCAAGCCATCATTAGGCTGAAAAAACAAAACAAACCCATCAGAGAGATAGCAAAAACATTAGGTGTGGCCAAATCAACTGTTTGAAACATCCTTAAAAAGAAAGAACGCACCGGTGAGCTCAGCAACCCCAAAAGATCCGGAAGACCACGGAAAACAACTGTGGTGGATGACCGAATAAGTATTTCCCTGGTAAAGAAAACACCCTTCACAACAGTTGGCCAGATCAAGAACACTCTCCAGGAGGTAGGTGTATGTGTGTCAAAGTCAACAATCAAGAGAAGACTTCATCAGAGTGAATACAGAGGGTTCACCACAAGATGTAAACCATTGGTGAGCCTCAAAAACAGGAAGGCCAGATTAGAGTTTGCCAAACAACATCTAAAAAAGCCTTCACAGTTCTGGAACAACATCCTATGGACAGATGAGACCAAGATCAACTTGTACCAGAGTGATGGGAAGAGAAGAGTATGGAGAAGGAAAGGAACTGCTCATGATCCAAAGCATACCACCTCATCAGTGAAGCATGGTGGTGGTAGTGTAATGGCATGGGCATGTATGGCTGCCAATATAACTGATTCTCCTGTATTTATTGATGATGTGACTGCTGACAAAAGCAGCAGGATGAATTCTGAAGTGTTTCGGGCAATATTATCTGCTCCTATTCAGCCAAATGCTTCAGAACTCATTGGACGGCGCTTCACAGTGCAGATGGACAATGACCCGAAGCATACTGCGAAAGCAAGCAAAGAGTTTTTAAGGGAAAGAAGTGGACTGTTATGCAATGGCCAAGTCAATCACCTGACCTGAATCCGATTGAGCATGCATTTCACTTGCTGAAGACAAAACTGAAGGGAAAATGCCCCCAAGAACAAGCAGGAACTGAAGACAGTTACAGTAGAGGCCTGGCAGAGCATCACCAGGGATGAAACCCAGCGTCTGGTGATGTCTATGCATTCCAGACTTCAGGCTGTAATTGACTGCAAAGGATTTGCAACCAAGTATTAAAAAGTGAGTTTGATTTATGATTGTTAATCTGTTCCATTACTTTTGGTCCCTTAAAAAGTGGGAGGCACATATACAAACTGTTGTAATTCCTACACCGTTCACATGTAAATACCCTCAAATTAAAGCTGAAAGTCTGCAGTTAAAGCACATCTTGTTTGTTTCATTTCAAATCCATTGTGGTGGTGTATAGAGCCAAAAGGATTAGAATTGTGTCAATGTCCCAATATTTATGGACCTGACTGTATATAGAAATGCATTTATGAATTAAGCGGTTACACATGTTAATAGTATTATCACATTATATTGGTTTAATATTGCATTAGCACTTTGCCTTTAGTAATTTTTTCACTATTTATATGCAATGTTGCACTATTGATTATTTATATTTATTTAGGATTTATGTTATTATATATATTGGTTCACGTGAGAATTGTTTACTGGTAGCACTGCACAGTATTGGTATATTATGATTATTTGAAGGGTAAATTAATAGTCCAAAAGTGATCTTCTCATTCAGAGAAAGTGCATGTGCAATATAAAAATGCAAATCATTTTCAAAAAGTATAGTAGTCCAGGAACGATCTTCTCATTCAGGAAAAAGTGCTAGTACATATATCCATCACCATGTGAAAACACCTTGAGGGATGTGTGCTTACCAGAAACATATGACCCTTTATTGCAGAGGGTCTAACACACTTGTGAATGAGCCCCACTTGCATCCGTTGTCCACCAGGTCATAGGAACAGCGCATCCTTGGCATGGAGCCTCCCAGAGCCAGATGATATAGGGGAAGCACAAAAGGTTGCCAATAGTGCAGTTAAATCAAGGGCATTTATTCGATAAATAACTCAAAGGTCTTACAGCACTTCAGCAGATAATATAAATGAACAACATTCCGTGGTGATCAAATGTATCCTCGCCCTAGGGATTCTGGTAAGCACACATCCCTTAAGGTGTTTTCACATGGTGATGGATATATGCACTAGCACTTTTTCCTGAATGAGAAGATCATTCCAGGACTATTATACTTTTTGAACATTATTTGCATTTTTATATTGCACTTTGTTTGCACGTGTACTTTTCCTGAATGAGAAGATCGTTTTTGGACTATTAATTTACCCTTTGTAATTTACACTTACTTGGATTATCTTTTATAGCGCAACTTTGGTTATTTTATCTTTGGTCACATGTTATTCTCACATGTTTAAGTTGCAGCTTATAGGTTTTGATTATTCACAAGCGCATTATTGATCTATTTGTTATATAATTTATTTTGATACTTGCTCTGATGGGTTCTTTCATTTTATATATGCAATTTTTATAACCAAATTTAACACACCTGCTCCCTATTCACACCTGAGACCTTGACCTTGTAACACTAACGAGTCACATGACACCGGGAAGGAAAATGGCTGATTGGGCCCAATTTGGACATTTTCACTCAGGGGTGTGCTCACTTTTGTAAGATACTTTACTACCTAATATCCTTGTTTCCTATGATCAT
>BLSH010255450.1:903604-913831 GCA_018402905.1 Glandirana rugosa
CCGCACAAGAATGTCCTGTATACGAAGGCTGTGACCACTTCCCTTCCCCAGCTAGGGCAGTCCCCCTACAGTAAGAACACGCCCAGGGAACATAGTTAACCCTTAGAGCGCCCCCTGCAGGTTAACCCCTTCACTGCCAATGACATTTACACAGTAATCAGTGCATTTTTATAGCACTGATCGCTGTATAAATGCCAATGGTCCCAAAAAAGTGTCAAAATAGTCCGACATGTCCGCTGAAATATCGCAGTACCGCTAAAAATCGCAGATCGCTGCCATTACTAGTAAAAAAAATAAATAATAAAAACCCCAAAAATGAATTCTCATCATCCGTAAACGCGACCACTTTTGCGCAAACCAATCAATAAACGCCGATTGCGATTTTTTTTTATCGCAAATATGAGGAAGAATATAAATCGGCCAAAAACGGTGAAAAAAAATGTTTTTTTATATTTTTTTTTTGGATTTGTATTTTAGCAAAAAGTAAGAAATTTGGGTTTTATTGCAAAATGGTCGCTCTTCTTTTGTTTATAGCGGCGATCAGAAACGACGCAGAGGGGATCAAATACCACCAAAAGAAAGCTCTATTTGTAAGAATAAAAAGGACGCAAAAATTTTGTTTGGGTACAACGTCGCACGACCGCGCAATTGTCAGTTAAAGCGACGCATCGCCGAATCGCAAAAAGGGCTCCGGTCCTAAAGCAGCAAATCCTTCCGGGGCTAAAGTGGTTAAACCACCTGATGGTGGACTCTAATGGACAACATGGTCCAGAGCCAACCCTGCCAAGGTGGCTGGTAAAACCCAGACCGGATTCCACATTAGTCCACTCCAAATGAACACATGTGAGGCGACACATAGGGGTTGATTTACTAAAACTGGAAAGTGCAAAATCTGGCGCAGCTGTGCATATCAGCTTCTACCTTCAGCTTGTTCAATTAAGCATTGACAATAAAAACTTGGAAGCTGATTTGTTTCTATGCAGAGCTACGCCAGATTTTGCACTCTCCAGGTTTAGTAAATAAACCCAATAGCATCCATCGATCACCTCGCCTCGCATAACATTACATATCCCCCCTCTGCTCAAGCACCAGCGGCTGAGCAACTGTCCCAACCAGACAGTGTACCCGGGACAGGGCATCTGCATTATTCTGGAGTTTCCCGCTCTATACTCCACTGTGAAATTGAATGCTTGCAGAGTGAGGAACCACCTTGTCACCCGACTGTTTTTCTCCTTGTTATCACACATCCACTTAAGAGGGGCATGGTCAGTGACCAATTTGAATGGTCTCCCCAATAGGCAATATTTCAGGGCATCTAAGGCCCATTTAAAGGTTAAACATTCCTTCTCAAAAATTGCATAGTTTTTCTCATGTCTGTTGAGTTTTCTGCTAAGATAGACCACTGGGTGCTCCTCCCCGTCTCTTACCTGGGACAGTACAGCACCCAGTCCAACATCAGAGCCATCTGTCTGTACCACAAATTCCTTTGTGAAATCTGGGGTCATGAGCACAGGTTGTGCTCAACATTTGAAATGCCTTCTCTGTCTCCAGATTCCACTTGATCATGACGGACCCTCTACCCTTCGTCAGATCTGTCAGTGGGTCTGCAATGGTGGCAAAATTGGAAATAAAGCGCCTGTAGTATCCTGTGATCCAAAGAAATGCACAAACTTGTTTTTTTTATTTATAGATTGGGGTCACTTTTGAACTGGCTCAATTTTATTGATCTGAGGTTTGATCAGCCCCCGATCAATAATGTAGCAAGGTATTAGGCCTCCTCCAAGTTTATGGCACACTTTCTAGGGTTGGCCGTGAGTCCTGCTTTCCTAAGGGAATCTACTACTGCTTGTACCTGGGGCAAATGGGATTTCCAGTCTGGGCTGTGGATGACTACATCGTCCAAATAGGCAGCTTCGTATTGACGATGTGGTCTTAAGGACTTATCCATCATTTTTTGGAATGAGGCAGGAGCACCATGCAAGCCAAAAGGCATCCACTTATACTGGAAGGACCCCTTGGCGGTAGAAAATGCAGTTTTCTAGTTTTCTCTTTCATTGACTCTGTTAGGGGTTTTTGCCAATAACCTTTAGTCAGGTCTAACGTAGTTATGTACCGGGCACTACCCAATCTGTCAACAAGCTCGTTAACCCGAGGCATTGGGTACGCATCAAATTTGGACACGCTGTTTAACTTTCTAAAATCATTACAAAACCTTATCGTTCCATCTGGTTTTGGAACCAATACTATGGGACTGGACCAGTCACTGTGGGACTCCTCTATCAAGTCCAGCTCTAACATGTTCTTTAATTCATTTGCAACTGCTTCGCGCCTGGCCTAGGGTATTCTATAGGGCTTTACGTTTATGCGGACACCTGGTTCTGTAATTACAGTATCTCACAAAAGTGAGTACACCCCTCACATTTTTGTAAATATTTTATTCTATCTTTTTATGTGACAACACTGAAGAAATTACACTTTGCTACAATGTAAGGTAGTGAATGTACAGCTTGTATAACAGTGTACATTTGCTGTCCCCTCAAAATAACTCAACACACAGCCATTAATGTCTAAACTTCTGGCAACAAAGGTGAGTACACCCCTAAGTGAAAATGTCCAAATTGGGCCCAATTAGCCATTTTCCCTCCCCGGTGTCATGTGACTCGTTAGTGTTACAAGGTCTCAGGTGTGAATGAGGAACAGGTGTGTTAAATTTGGTGTTATCGCTCTCACTCTCTCATACTGGTCACTGGAAGTTCAACGTGGCACCTTATGGCAAAGAACTCTCTGAGGATCTGAAAAAAAGAATTGTTACTCTACATAAAGATGGCCTAGGCTATAAGAAGATTACCAAGACCCTGAAACTGAGATGCAGCATGGTGGGCAAGACCATACAGCAGTTTAACAGGACAGGTTCCACTCAGAACAGGCCTCGCCATGGTCAATCAAAGAGGTTGAGTGCACATGCTCAGTGTCATATCCAGAGGTTGTCTTTAGGAAATAGACATATGAGTGCTGCCAGCATTCTGCATAGGTTGAAGGGGTGGGGGTTCAGCCTGTGTGTGCTTAGACCATACACTGCACACTGCAACAAATTGGTCTGCATGGCTGTCGTCCCACAAGGAAGCCTCTTCTAAAGATGATGCTCAAGAAAGCCTGCAAACAGCTTGCTGAAGATAAGCAGACTAAGGACATGGGTTACTGGAACCATGTCCTGTGGTCTGATGAGACCAAGATAAACTTTTTTGGTTTAGATGGTGTCAAGTGTGTGTGGCGGCAACCAGGTGAGGAGTACAAAGACATGTGTGTCTTGCCTACAGTCAAGCATGGTGGTGGGAGTGTCATGGTCTGGGGCTGCATGAATACTGCTGGCACTGGGGAGTTACAGTTCATTGAGGGAGCCATGAATGCCAACATGTACTGTGACATACTGAAACAGAGCATGGTCCCCTCCCTGCAGAGACTGGGCCGCAGGGCAGTATTCCAACATGATAACGACCCCAAACACACCTCCAAGATGACCACTGCCTTGCTAAAGAAGCTGAGTGTAAAGGTGATGGACTGGCCAAGCATGTCTCCAGACCTAAACCCTATTGAGCATCTGTGGGGCATCCTCAAAGGGAAGGTGGAGGAGCACAAGGTCTCTAATATCCACCAGCTCCGTGATGTCATCATGGAGGAGTGGAAGAGGACTCCAGTGGCAACCTGTGAAGCTCTGGTGAACTCCATGCCCAAGAGGGTTAAGGCAGTGCTGGAAAATAATGGTGGCCACTCAAAATATTGTCACTTTGTGCCCTATTTGGACATTTTCACTTAGGGGTGTACTCACTTTTGTTGCCAGCGTGTTAGACATTAATGGCTGTGTGTTGAGTTATTTTGAGGGGACAGAAAATGTACACTGTTATACAAGCTGTACACTCACTACTTTACATTGTAGCAAAGTGTCATTTCTTCAGTGTTGTCACATGAAAAGATAGAATAAAATATTTACAAAATGTAAGGGGTGTACTCACTTTTGTCAGATACTGTATATCATGCTGTATAACTGTGGTCAATTGTGGCAGGTGAGAGAAAAAAATCACTATTCTGACAGCAGCTATTCTGTCTTGCATCAGTGAGATATGCTAAGTGACGCTTCTATAAGACATGGTCACTCCCTCCCACATTTCTTTTGTAACATCTAGCAACCCCCTTGGAAGTCTCCCACACAGTAGTTCCAAAGGGGAGTAACCTGTATATGCTTGAGGCACCTCCTGTATGGCAAACATGAGGTATGACAGCAAAAAATCCTAATTTCTCCCATCTTTGTCCACCACCTTTTTTAACATGCTTTTGAGCATTTTGTTAAATCTCTCCACAAGACCGTCCATTTGCAGGTGGTAGACAGAGGTACGGAGATGGGAGATTTTGAACAATTTACATAATTCTTTAGTGACTCGGGACATAAATGGGGTGCCTTGACCTGTCAATATTCCTTTTGGAATACCTACACGACTAAATACCTGGACAAGCTCTTTGGCAATAGTTTTAGCTGAGGTATTACGCAAGGGAATGGCTTCAAGATATCGCGTGGCATAGTCCAGTATTACCAGTATGTGCTGATGGCATTGGGCAGACTTTACTATTGGTCCCACCAGATCCATGCCTATCCATTCAAAAGGCACCCCAGTGATCGGCAATGGCACCAGCGAACTGCAAAAATGGGGCAATGGCGCAGAATACTGACACTCTGGGCATGACCCACAATATTCTTTGACATCTGCATATAACCCGGGCCAAAAGAATGTCTGGGTTACTCTCTCCCTGGTCTTCTCAATACCCAGATGTCCTCCCATCATTTGACCATGGGCCAAATCTAATACCATTCGGCGATAGGGTTTGGGAACCACCAGCTGCTCTACCTCCTCCCCCCTTGCTTTACCAACTGATACAGCATTTGAGACTGTCTCAGTCTTTTTGAAACTATGTAGGGAACCTTCTGAATAGGTAAGAAAGCGGGCAGACTAATTCAGTTTTGACACTAAATTTCACATTAAGATATGATACTATAAACAGAATTCATAAATATATATGAAATATTCCCATTTATTCAAGTTATTTAAAAAGTCAAAAAATATATATATATTTTTTTAAGCTCTGAATATAATAAAGAAAGCATGTAACAAAAAACAATATTCCCTGTAAAGTAAAGTGCCATAAAATGAAAAGAAATATAACAAAATAACAACAGTCTGTCATGTTCCCAATTGTACAACACGTGTTTTCATTAATATTATAAAAGAATACGTTTGCATCATTTAGCACGATATTGATTTAAAATGTAAATAATAAACCTCTCAACAAGAGTCTGCCCTGTAATTCAAGGAGTGCTCAAAAGACAAATTATGCAGTCAAATGCAACCACTTTATGGACCTCTGCCAGGGACTTATTAGACTGTATTTATTGTAGACCTGGATACACTGCCAGTGAACAACACCTCCTGGAGGTCTCAGGACACTGCTAGTGAAACCAGGCATTCTATTTAAAAAGCAAATAGAGCTGCCTCGCATTTTTAGCTTTCCTTACATGAGCTTAATATGCTCTGCTGAGCTCAGTGCGTATTTGGGCAAAGCTGACTAATGAACCCAGTCAACATGTTTGTACAGGAGACAAATTTAGCTGCTTTGATTTTGCAAGCATCCATTTGTTACTACATAAATCATTTTGTTCTCGACATTTCCTCCACAAAAAACACAAAAATAAATATTTTCCAAGGGAAAGTATTAAATGAGAAATGCAGGGTGAATATGACACATATCATGGATGTTTTTACATAATAAGGGTATAGAAAACCAGGAAAAATAATGTTCAATGCAGTTTCAGAATATTTTAAAGCATTAGAAGTTCTGGTCTGAAGAAAAACATTTCTATAATTTCTACTGTTCAGAGTTGCTTAGCCTTCCAAATATTAACTATTAAAGGGAAAACTGTAATGTTTTGGGCCAATTTTAATTTATTTTTCTTACATTTGTTAACGTTTAATATCTGTTTTTTGCTTTCCTTCTCTTTAATCCTTCTTTTGTTTCCACTATCATTCTTTTCCTTTTGTATGCATATTCCCTCTGGCCTCCACTTGCTTTTTCCTACTCTGAAGTCTCCACTGTTCTCCTCCTTTGTGCCTGCTCTTCTTTTTGACTCTGCAACTTTCCGGTCTCCTCCTGAGCATGCTCTTCAGTCCCCACTCTCTGTCTCCTCCATTGCACTCAGTGTTTTCTGTCGGTCGTCTCCTGCTTTAGAGCTACTATTTTCCTCCTCTGGGCTAAATTTCTATTCCACTCTCACTCACTGCCATCCATTTGAACTTTCAAACCTACTTTCCTTCTTCTCTGGGCCCAGTCTCCTCCTGCTCTGGGCACGCTCTCTAGCCTGCTCTCTCTTTCTCCTCAACTGCACCCAGTGTTTTCTGTCATCTGTTTCCTCTTGCAAACCTACTTTCCTCCTCCTCTGGTCCCGGTCTCCAGTCTCCTCCTGCTCTGGGCATGCTCTCTAGCCTGCTCTCTCTCTCTCCTCAACTGCACCCAGTGTTTTCTGTTATCCATCTCAGTAACTACTCTCCTTCTCCTTATTTGTGTTCAACTATCTAGTTTCATTCTTTTCCGTGTCTACTCTTTAGTGTACTCTTCCTATACTACACTCCAAAGTTTCTTTACTTCATAAACTGCACTATTTCCCAATATGTGGTTTATGAAGCTGCACTGCAGAAGATTCACATTTTTATTCACAGATCTACTCCACCATAAGTCTGGGAACGAATGATAAAAATAACAAATATATTTAAAGTAGAACTCCATCTTTTCATCCTCAAAACAACAGATGCATTGTGCATGTAAATGAATCACAACCCCAATGTCAGATTGTGTGTAACTTACCTACTTTAGCCGTATGAAGCAGGTTTCTGTGTCTGTGATGTTACTTCTTCTCCTGGCTGAATTTCAAAGTTCTCTGAATTCCTGTTTCCTTCCTTTACCAGTCCTGATACTACATGTCCCATGATCCTTTGAGCCTCTGTAGTTTCAGGGCTGGCTATGGGAGTCACTTGTACCTGTTCTGGGAATTGATGTAGGTGGGTTTTAGGGTTTATGTGGGTGTTTCTGGGCCTTCATATGGGTGGTGAAAGAAGAGTATTGGAATTCTGTTCTCACCAATCACACTCCATTCCTCTCTCGGCAGTGAACAGAGTGCTGTACAGTAGGAAGTGTAACCTAATAAACCATCTCTTGGACAAGAAATGTGCTTTTTGATCTATGAAGGGCACACAAATGTAAGACTGATCACAATTGTTTTTCTGCTCTGATCTCATTCTTTTTAACAGAGAAAAAGAAAATTGTCTTTGTTGAAGGCCTGATTTGTAATGTGTATATAGTGTTTGCACACACAACACACACCCAAAATGCTATTTAGTCACACAAAAATATTTGGTTGTTGTAAAGCGCATGTGAAGACACCAAATACACTAAAATTACTGTGAGCAGAAATGCACACTCCTTCTACACAAAGTGTGAATGGGGCCGTAGATGCAAGGGATCACTACCATACTACAGTAGAATCATTGCAGTCTTAGGGCTTTTTTAACCACTTCAGCCCCGGAAGGATTTCACACTTTAGGACCAGAGCACTTTTTGTGATTCGGCACTGCGTCGCTTTAACTGACAATTGCGCGGACGTGCGACGCTGTACCCAAATGAAATTAGCGTCCTTTTTTCCCCACAAATAGAGATTTCTTTTGGTGGTATTTGGTCACCTCTGCCTCATTTCAGATCGCCGCTATAAACAAAAGAAGAGCGACAATTTTGCAAAAAAACCCAAATTTCTTACTTTTTGCTAAAATACAAATCCAAAAAACTTTTTTTTTCATCGGTTTTGGCAGATTTATATTCCTCCTCATATTTGTGATAAAAAAATCGCAATTGGCGTTTATTGATTGGTTTGCGCAGAAGTGGCCGCAGTTACGGATGATGAGAATTAATTTCTGGGGTTTTTATTTTTTTTTTATTTTTTACTAGTAATGGCAGTGATCTGCGATTTTTAGCGGTACTGCGATATTGGGGCAGACATGTCGGACCATTTTGACACTTTTTTGGGACCATTGGCATTTATACAGCGATCAGTGCTATAAAAATGCACTGATTACTGTGTAAATGCCATTGGCAGTGAAGGGGTTAACCTTCAAGGGGCGCTCTAAGGGTTAACTGTGTTCCCTGGGCATGTTCTAACTGTGTGTGGGCTGGCCTGGCAGGGGAAGGGAAGTGATCACAGCTTCCATGTAGAGGAAGGCTGTGATCACAGCCCTTCCCCCTCTCACAGAACGGAGGTCCGTGTTTACTTACACGGACCTCCGTTCTTTCAGTGCGGGGGGGCATCGCGGGTAGCCGGTGGCAATCAAGTCCTCCGCACCCACTCCCTGGCCCCCCGAATACAGTGAGCGCGCGGGCGCGCCTCCGGCGGCATGCGCTCACAGTGCACGATCATCGCAGCCGCCGTCGTATGACGGCGGTTTGCGATATCGAGCCACTTTGTCGCCGTCAACCTGCGGTTGACGGTCGGCAAGTGGTTAAATTAATGGTGCAAAATGCAGCAAAACCACAAGGTTTTACTGCCCCCCAACTGCTCCCCCTTTAGCAGAGGGGGCAGTGGCTGGGGGTGAACACATGCCACGACTATGATACTCTGCTTCATGTCTGGGGTGGGAACTATACCTCCTATTGTGCTTGGTGGGCACTACTGCCTGCTAGACACAACCAATTCTAGTGAACGGAGCCACTCTGCAATTGTGCACAATGTGCATGTTTGCAGTATAGTACTGCAGCATTTAGGGAGTTAAAATAGGTGATGAGGAGGTGATACAACTCCTTCCCACCACCTGTAAAATGCTCTCTGAAGGTGTTTCCTTCATATGTAAACAAATCACTTCATAGAGAGCATGGCTCTTGGAGGGCAGGATCGGAGGGGTGTGACTCTCCTTGATCACACTGGTCAGCATATTTAACTAGGCAGGACTGAATTCCAATTGTGATCCATTCAATCCTGCCCAGCAGCAGCACAGCTAGCTTTCAGAACAGGCTGTGTATGAAGGGGTTTCCTATTTGATTTTGAATAATGCTGTGACCTGTGAGGTGGGACTTGGGAGGTTTGGACTCTTCCTGTAGGTGTGACTGGGCGGGATTGAATGCTAATTAGGATGTATTCCATCCCACTCACCATCAGAGCTGTGAAGGAAGTTACATCATTTGCAGGCTCTGAAAGACTACAACGGGGAATGTTTTAGGCTAGAGATGCAGCAGGAAATGGCTATAGAAGAGACTCAGTCTACATCAGACTATACAGACTGTCACATGGCACAAAACAACAATGAAACCCAGAATATCAGAGGATCTGCAGACAACAGAGCAACATGGTACAGAGGTATGATCTATGCTGGTACTGATCATTCCATTCAGTTCTAGTGAAATGAAAGTTGGAGTTCAGCTTTAAAAAAGTTGTTTTTTCCTATAATAATGATAAAACAAATCTAAGGTAACAGTGGAGGCTTACTTGTGGCCCCAGGTCACCCATTGAGTCCAAATATAGCATATAGTAGCAGTCAGATACAAAAGGATGCTGTTTCTTTGCATGACTCCTGGCTTCAAATCCAGTTGTTTTGTTGAAGCAGTGAAACGTCCACTTTGCATATTAGCCTTCCAGCTCATGTTCACGGTTGGTCCAATTAACCTAAAGAACTATTCCAGGGGGCATTGGCATGGTGAGAATCTTAAGAACATTAATAATACATATATATATATACAGGGAGTGCAGAATTATTAGGCAAGTTGTATTTTTGAGGAATAATTTTATTATTGAACAACAACCATGTTCTCAATGATTCCAAAAACTCATTGTGAGGGACATATATATATATACATAATAATTACAAGAATTCTAAGAGTGGTACGGTTACGGGGGACCTTATCAAGAAATCCAATTAACCTGGTTGGCACTTGTACTCGACCTTCCGATTATACGTTTCACCTGCAAAGTGACGAAGTTGTTTTGTTGACCTAAACTTCGGTCCTCAGTACGTTTCTTTGTCGTAGGAAAACATAGACTGACGATGATATACGATATAAACCTGAGTTACCCACTGGACCCCGGTGTTCATTCGGAGGTGACAATGGAATCTAAACAAAATAGTAATAATATCCTTTTTTGTTGAA
>BLSH010255450.1:977312-1001769 GCA_018402905.1 Glandirana rugosa
GCATGCTCTTCTCTATGCTGTATTTTCACACACAGATTCCAGATGTTTGAAGAACAGGTGTATGGTTCCTCCCCGGTTTTAGGTAAAGTGTTCTAAACTATTTTCAGATGTGTGCAGAACAGATGTAATGTTTGAAGAACATCTATTCTGGTGCAGAACAGATGTGTGTGAATAGCAGATTTGCAATGATTGACGGTTTCATTTAAAGTGACACAGACTTTAAAAAGAAGTGTGAATAACAGATGTGCAATGATTGACTGTTTGATTTAAAGTGACACACAGACTTGAAATAATTGTGCAGAAGAGATGTGCACTGATTCCCGGTTTCATTTAAAGTGACACACACATTTTGCATAACAGTGATATGGGTACTCCCGGCTTATTTATACTTTTTTGACACAGTTTGAGGATGATTTTAGAACAGTTCTATGGCCTCTAATGTTAATTAATACTTTTCAGACCCATTTTGAAGATGATCTCCATTTTTGCATTTTTTATGTTTTTATTTTTTTTTAAATATTTAAAGTTATTTCCCTGTCCCCATTTCTTTGTAGGGCACTTGTCCCACCCTTACCCCCATTTTCCTTCCTTTTGCAGACATCTAGGACCTTCCTGGGCTTTTTTGCAGCATTTTTAAGATTTTTCAAAAAATTACCAGAACCCCGGACCCGAACCCGGACTTTTTTTGAAAAGTCCGGATCCGGGTCCGGGTCCCGGACACCCCAAAGTTCGGTACGGACCCGAACTTTACAGTCCGGGTTCGCTCGACTCTAGTAGTGACCATGGCGGTCATTTTGAATCCAACTTTTGTTTTTTCAATAGGAAGAGGGTCATGTGACACATCAAACTTATTGGGGATTTCACAGGAAAAACAATGGTGTGCTTGGTTTTAACGTAACTTTATTCTTTCATGAGTTATTTACAAGTTTCTGACCACTTATAAAATGTGTTCAATGTGCTGCCCATTGTGTTGGATTGTCAATGCAACCCTCTTCTCCCACTCTTCACACACTGATAGCAACACCGCAGGAGAAATGCTAGCACAGGCTTCCAGTATCCGTAGTTTCAGGTGCTGCACATCTCGTATCTTCACAGCATATGTTTTTTTTTATGGTTTTTATGGTCAGTAAAAACCAATACCGGATGAGCTGCTCCTTCCAGGACGTACCGCCATTCCTCCAAAGCCGACTTCATGGCCAGCAATTCCCTATCACCGACATCATAGTTCCAGCAAGATGGTGCACCACCACATTATGGGTGTCAGGTCCAAGCATTCCTAGATGAACAGTTTCCTGGAAAGTGGATTGGTCGTCGTGGGCCAGTTGAATGGCCCCCAAGGTCTCCCGATCTGACCCCCTTAGACTTTTATCTTTGGAGTCATCTGAAGGCAATTGTCTATGCTGTGAAGATACGAGATGTGCAGCACCTGAAACTATGGATACTGGAAGCCTGTGCTAGCATTTCTCCTGCGGTGTTGCTATCAGTGTGTAAAGAGTGGGAGAAGAGGGTTGCATTGACAATCCAACACAATGGGCAGCACATTGAACACATTTTATAAGTGGTCAGAAACTTTGAAATAACTCATGAAAGAATACAGTTACCTTAAAACCAAGCACACCATTGTTTTTCTTGTGAAATTCCCAATAAGTTTGATGTGTCACATGACCCTCTTCCTATTGAAAAAACAAAAGTTGGATTCAAAATGGCCAACTTCAAAATGGCCGCCATGGTCACCACCCCTCTTGAAAAGTTTCCCCCCTCACATATACTAATGTGCCACAAACAGGAAGTTAATATCACCAACCATTCCCATTTTATTAAGGTGTATCCATATAAATGGCCCACCCTGTATATCTTTCTAATAGAAGCTCCATATGGCCTTGTGTGAAAAGAATAGAAACTCCTCTGACTCATTTAGCTATGTTCATACATTTTAGCTTCAGTTATAGAGTTCTTTACACAACACCAAAAAAAAAATAATAATACAAAAATGTATAAGACTATGTATGTCAAGCAGAGCTGTATGGAAGGGTTAGATCATCTACTAATTGTTTTGCCTTCTGTGTCCTGCTGGGGAGATTTACGCCTCTGATCGTCTAACAGAAAGTAATTGGAAAGCCTAAATTTTAGAGACATGAAAGCAAAAGATGGGGAAAAATTTGTTTCTTGTTCAAAAGTTTTATTGAAGGAAAAAGTGAACATACAGGCAGGTGCGTACATTGATGCACATTTCAGGGTAGAACATCGAGGTATAAGTAGCGTGAGGATCAGCCTCTACATTCTGCACCTGGCAAGGTGGTTTCGCATTTAGCAGAGGGTATGTCTGCTTCGTGGAGTGTTGGTACTCTTACTAGGTGTAGTGGTATTTGTTTCTTATATTATCGGCCTGAAGCATGAACCTTACGCATTGTGTGAGAGTGCAAGAGCAACTTAGCACAAATTGTACCAAGTGTTGTAAAAGGGGTGTGCTTGCCTGCGAGAGCAACAGCTTGGGGTTCATTGAGGGTGAAAGGAGAAAGAGAGAGGGGGGGAGAAAAGTTGAGCGGGGGAAAAACAGAGGTGGGTCAGAGAGCGAAATATGAGTGAGATGGAATAGTATCAGGAGGGTGAGAGGTGAGGTCTCCTCGCCAGGGAACCATTGATGAATTGGTTGTATGTTGTTCGGTATACGTTTTGGGGTAGGGATTTTATTGCTATGGGTTTAAAAGGGTGGTGTCAAAGTCAGCTGGGAACTGGTGTTTCAGCCATGGGGACCTGGTTTGCTCAAATGTATGTATTGTGTTGAGGACAGTTGCTTCAATTTTGGCATGGATCATTGCTGTGGATACCCTGTGCTTGGTTTCTGCTATTGTCAGGTGAGGTGTTTTCCAGGCTTTGGCTATTGTCTGTTTAGCGGCTGTGGTAATTTGCAATAAGAGTTTAAATTTGTTTTTGTTAAGTTCAGGTGGTTTCATGTTTAGTAGCGCCACTTCTGGGGTTGGGTCTAGTGTCCTTTCGGTGATCTTGGAGATCATCTTAAATATTTCTTTCCAGAATTTGGAGACTACGTCGCATGTCCACCATGTATGCAAGTGGGTACCTTGGTCTACACATCCTCGGAAGCAAGTAGGGGAGCTATTTGGGGCGAACTTTGAGATTCGGGTGGGGACTAGGTACCATCTGAGCATGACCTTGTAGTTTGCCTCTAAGGCCACGATGTTTTGCGTGGCTGATTTGGTATGGAGCCAAATGTCAGTCCAGTCTTTGGGGTTTAGTGTGAGTCCTAGGTCTGCAGTCCATTTGGATACGTAGGGGGGCGGGGTGTGAGGTGATGGATTAATGAGGAGGCCGTATAAGAGAGAGAGCAGCCTTCTTATATGTGGATCTTCATGGCAGGCTTGTTCAAAGATGGACATCAGTTCGTGTGGAGTGCCTGTTCTGAAATATGGGGTGTAGAAGTGTTTGAGTTGTAGGTATCGGAAAATTTCAAAATTGGGTAGGTTGTGGGTTTCTTGTAGCGATGGGAAGGATTTGAAGGCATCAGAAGAGTAAAGGGAGTGGGCCCGGAGTCTATCCATTTTTGGAAGGAGGTTGGGGAGACCCAGGCTGGGTAAAAGGCCGGGTTGCGGAAGAATGACTGAAGGGGGTTATGGGGGGATTGGAGCTTGTACTTAAATTTGAGTACATCCCAGAGGCATAGCGAGTGTTTCGTGACTGGGTTGGTAATGGTTTTGCGATCTTTGGCAGATATCCATAATAGGTTGGCTGTGGATAGGGGATCGCTATCAACTGCCTCCAAGGATACCCAGAGAGGGACCTCCTTGGTGGCATGGTATTTGGACAATATTGCAATTTGTGCAGCTTGGTAGTATTTTGCCATATGCGGCATGCCCAGGCCTCCACAGGTCTTAGATAGGTATAGTACTGAGCTAGGGACTCAGGGTTTTTTCTTGCCCCATATGAACTTGAGGGTTCGTCGCTGTAGGATTCGGAGAAAGTAGGCTGGGACTATTGTGGGGAGGACTCTAAAGGGATTTTAGGGAGAACAACCATTTTTACTACTGTAATTCGTCCTAACCACGAGAGGGGTAGACGCGACCAAGAGTCCATTAATTTCATAAGGTGGGTTAATAACGGGGGGTAGTTTGCCGAAAATAAGGTGGATGGGTCTGGGGTGATCTTGATGCCCAGATATGTCAGGTGACGTTGTTCCCAGGGGAAGGGGAGAGCTCCTTGTAGCTGAAGTTGTGTATCTGGTGGGGAAAAATTCTTAATAAGGGACACCTGTCCATAAGGCAGTTCTCTAAGACAGGACCCCCCCCTCTTTGGGGAGATTCCTTCTAATTTCTTGTTGCATCACCAGAACAGAATGTAAAGGGAAATCTCCTCAGCAAGGCACATGCAGCAAATAATAAATTAATATGGGTTTTAGTCTTAACTATTCTATCTAAAAAAAAAAAAAAGATGTTTTAGCTTTACATTCACTTTAAAGTTACTGCTAAAATGTTCAAAATGCGTACCTAATGTTACAACCATCACTTTCATCATGATTCATATTAAAAAATCAAAGATTTCTTGCACTAATCTATATCCCTCATAGCCAGCAGTTAGCACTTAAGTAATATATACCCTTCCAATAAACCGATAATTATGCAATGCAGCACTTCAAATGTCCACCAGTGCAGGCAGTGCATCCTCCTTTTAACCGAACCTCGCACTCACCAGGTCAAAAACCTCAATACATTAAAAGGGCCAATATATACAGCGTACATATGAATAGGGTTAGGCAGGATGCCTATAGATCCATGCACCATCCATCTCTTTGATCTTTGAACCCAGTATTAGCCACCAAGATATCAATGGAGAGAAAAATGAAAGAGAAAATTCAGGAAAATGCATGATGCACTTGGCTGAAAAACGAAACATAAAATTACAGTTTTTTAAAAAAAATATATATATTTTTATATAGAATTGTATTATATTTGACTTTTTATTCATATAATTAATTTAAATGAATATGAATTTATTGTCGGCCATTATTGGCACCTTTAGTGCAGGAAAAGTTCAAGCAAAATGTATCCTTTTTAATTTTCTATGTATGTCTTCACACTGGTCCCTTGCTCTTTAGTTGTGGTGTTAAAAATCATGCTTGCTGCATTTGTGGTCAGTTAAAAAAACGGCACCAAAATAGCTACTCCCCATTAAAATGCATTGAAAATGCAGCAAGAACGCATTAATAACGCACCCTTGTTATGTTTTTGATGCAGGTTTTTCAGTCACACGACCTATGAAAAACACACCATAAGCATAGTAAAATGGTGGTGAATTCGGCACCTTTTTCTCTCTTGACAAAACTCAGAAAACCCCATTTTCGCCCGATATGTTTCTGCTGCTGAAATTTCGGTGTATTTCTAATTACTTTTGTCTTTTATATCTGCCTAGCTTTCAAAGAGAAAAGCTTGCATAGTGCACATCACCCATATTGTATTTAAAAAATAAGTAAATATAAAAAACTATCAAACTCATGGAGAAGAAGCCAACACAAACACTGAGAGTTATAGGGGCTTAAAGGGTTTCCAGGAAGCTTACACTATTGAATGATTAGTAGATTTTTGCAAATAATGATCACTTTATGTAGAATAGATTAGAGATGTCCATGTATACTGGACCTTAGAGGCAAGGGGTCCATGTAAACAGTAAGTTTTCTGTTTTTAATTTTAAATTGTGGTTAGTGGCAATAGTTAGCTACTCAAGGAATATTTGCTTTCTGAACACATCTGATAAATGTTCTTATAGCTATTATTTAAAAGAACTCCCCTAGATCCACACCAGTAATTAAATATGATCAATTTATTTTTGGTCGTACCCTGTACAACAATCATGATTAGGAATGTAACCGGTCTGTAAGAGTTTTAATTAAACAAAAATAAATATTTAATAATGTAACAATAGCAGAATACTAAATGAATTACATTTGCAGAAGACAAGGAAGATATAATTTAAGCATTCAAATACTTTGCAGCTAAGGCTTTATGCTCAAGGATCAACAGAAGATATTAGGCTGAACAAACATATTACTATTTTAATAAGATTTGTGAATCTTGTGATACGTAAGCTGTTCCAAATTTGCCCAAAATGATACTTAAATTTTGGTATCTAAAGTGAGTTTAGGAAGCTGATCAGGAAAATAGCAAGCAGTTACAACTACAAGCATAAAAAGCTGCATTTTCCAACATAGATTTTACCACGAAGCTAAGTAAACAACGTAATATAGCCTAGTGATAGTATAATACTGAGATTAAAAAACAGTAGGAGATAGCACAGTAAACTTTTATGCTCAAAGTATTTTAAAGTTATAAAGTGTTTAGTAGAATTTTGGTTCTAGGTTTATTAAATGGAGTTAATTAAATTTTGGAATGACTTTGTCTTCATGCCAAAACAGTATACCTTATATCCCTGGAAAAACCTAATAGTTTCCTAACATGTAACATTTTTTTTTCTCTGATAGAAATCTACTGAGGTATGTTTTATGTTTTACCTGTGTTACTTATATCAACTGCTGTACGGTTGCTCTATATCAGGGTTCCCCAACCCCCGGGCGGCGGACCAGTGGTGGTCTGTTGCTGACTGGGCCTCACAGCAGGAGATGAACAGTGACCACGGTCTGCACAGAGCTATGGTCACCGCTCACATCCAGCTGTGCGACCATGCCCATATGTCCCCTCTGGGCTCCTCTGCCCACGCCTCCAACAATGTCATCCTATCAGCAAGGCAGGGGGTGGAAGGAGCTGCAGATCAAAATGGAAAGCTCCTCCTGTCCCTGCCCTGCAGATAGGATAACATCATCAGCTGGGCTGGCAGGCGGAGGAGCTGGGAGAGGACACATGGACTGTTAACAGTGTGGTCCCCTTTACATCACAGCGCCCCCCTTACATAGGGGTCCCAGTTATATTAATTAGGGGACTGCACTGTCATGTAAAGGGGGGCTGTGATGTGAAGGAGAACTGAGGGACTGCTTTAAAGGGTGAACTGTGATGTAAAGGGGGACTGTAGACACTGATAAAAAGGGGGGACCGTGCTGCAAAGGGGGTTGTGGTGTGAAGGGGGCTGAGGACAGACTTTGTGAATATCACATCCTCTGACCCATCCACCACAACCACCATCCTCACCCAGACCCCCCCCCCCCCCCCAGGTCCCTAGGGAAGCAGTCTGCCATGAAACCAGTTCCTGGTGCCAAAAAGGTTGGGGACTGTTGCTCTATATTGTACAATTGTCTTTTCTCACTGAAACTGGTGAGCCAAAAATAACTGAGTCTGGTTCAAGGCAGGTTCTAACAACATTACTAAAGTTCATATAGAAATCAGTAAAAAAGTGCAAAAATGTGTACAAATTAAATCAAAACATCCTCCCTACCTTTGGTTGAACATAAAAACTCAAATATCACACCAAACTTGCAACATACAGTATAGGTAAACAACTAACTTCACTAAACTCGCTGGACTTCCTTGACCCTAATCTTTAAGGTCTACAATGCTCTGTCTTTATTCTCCATGGCACATCCCTTCTGTTTTATGTTCCTCCACTGTGTCAACCCAAAACAGTAAAAGTACTTTACTGTTTTATCATTAAAATAATTTAATTAAATCAAACATTAAAATACACACTCACATTTCCATGTGCTATATTAGCACTGCATATACCTGTATCAGTTCATCAAAATTCCCATTCCCCCAACCATACCCAGTCACAAATCTCCTTAATAGAGGTGTAATCCACTCCTATCATCTGGGTGTGCACCTAACTAGACCCGTTGTAGGAGGCTGCTAGCACGGATAATCAAAGTCGCTCAACTGCTGTGTAACTGACTAAAATGGTGGTTAATCTAGATCAGGGTTTCTCAACCAGGGTTCCGTGGAACCCTAGGGTTCCTCCAGATGTTGCTAGGGTTTCCTTGAGCAATGGTCATTTTCTACCTCTCAGATAAATTCCCAATTACATCATTGATATTTTTAGCTATCTGTAAGGGGGTAATTCTTCCCAATGACCACAATTGTAAGGAGCATTCTTCCCATTGGCCATCACACTTAAGTATCATGTGTTGTAGATTTTTAATTTTAAGCAGGGGTTCCCCGAGACCGGAGAATTATTTCATGGGTTCCTCGGTGTTGAAAAGGTTGAGAAAGGCTGATCTAGATCATCTCAGCAGTATAGGTGGATAGAATCTCTCCTGGAGGCATGGGCAAGGGGTGTAGCCACCCTGAAATGCGTTGCCATACCCTTCACCGCTCTACCGTGTCCTGTCAGTCCATACAGTCTGGATGTAAGCCTCTGTCTTCACATACTGGCTTGTACTAATTTATACCACCTACATCACTCCAGGCTGAAATAAGAAATAGGACTAAAGGCTCTTTACACCTTAATTAAGTGAGTGCATAACTTGCTGTTTTAGCTGATTTTTAAATAAATAATACACTAAATTGTCCTCTCTCTCTGCTTGCTTTTGTTGCATGTGTGGTAAGCAAGATTTACCCAAGGTTCTGTCTCTGGTGCAGCAGGATTTCCTGAGATTAACCTTATTCATTCCATTTGATTTTATGGATTTTCTTATATTATCACAAGAATTTTTGCATCTCATTTTTGTGCTATTTGGCTTATATTGGTACAATCTATGTGATATATGCAACGTACTGCAGCAAAATTGACATTTACAAAGAAAAAAGCATGTTTAACCACTTCAGCCCTGGAAGGATTGACCCCCTTCCTGACCAGAGCACTTTTTTTGTGATACCGCATTGTGTCACTTTAACTGACAACTGCGCGGTCGTGCGACATTGTACCCAAACAAAATTGTCCTTCTTTCCCCACAAATAGAGCTTTCTTTTGGTGGTATTTGATCACTTCTGCGTTTTTTATTTTTTGCTTTTAAACAAAAAAAGAGCTACAATTTTGAAGGAAAAAAAACAACAATATTTTTTCCTTTTTGCTATAATAAATATCCAAAAAAAAAAACAAAACAAATTTTTTCATCAGTTTAGGCCAATATGCATTCTTCTACAAATTTTTGGTAAAAAATGGAGGAAGTGTACTAACATGGAGTAAAGAGAGAAAGCTGTTCCCGATTACTGGGAACAGCAGATCTCTCTCTACTTCCCTGACAGAACGGGGATCTGTTTGTTTACACTAACAGTTCCCCATTCTGCCTCTCGTTCCCGTGATTGCGGGATGGCTGGTGGACATTGCGGCCGCTAGCCACGCGCATCAGTTTCCCCGGCGTGCAGCAGGTGCCCCTACTATAGCCATGTAAAGGCTGCCATACAGCTACGGTGATTCGCGGGAATGCTCTGACATGCCGCCGTATAATGATGGCGGCTGGTTGGCAAGTGGTTAAAGCAGAATTAAATCCAAAACAAAAATTGTATTATATTTCATCTTACCAATCATTGGATATAGTGGCTGCATTAGTTTTCTTTTCTTTGATTTTTCCCTCTGTTTTCACCTGGAGATCTGGCCAGTAACACATCTCCTGAATTAGTGAGACACAGCTGTGGATGAAGGAGCACAGGAGGCACAGCAGACAGCAGCATTGTCAGTTTTGGCAGGAGGGTAGTGTTAAATGTATTTGCAGATTTAAATACATTAAACACATTCAAGCCAAACTCCAACTAACACTTTATAATAAGTTACAGCAAGCAGTTTTTTTTTCCCTTTGGGATAAAAGTTTTGCATGAATAGAAAAATAAAGCTGGTTATTATTTTAATCACCCCTGTCAGTGTTAAATGGTTTGCCTTATTCATGTAAGCTGATACATTCTGCTGGGGAGCTTGTGCTGCTGAAAAGGAAACTAATACAGCCATCACATCTAAGAACTAGTAAGCTGCAATATAATAAATGTTTGCTTTTGGATTCAACCACTTCAGACCCATGCTGTAGCCGATTGACGGCTACAGCGTGGGTCTGAATTGCTGGGAGGCCGTCAATTGACGTCCTCCCCTTTGAAAGCTCCAGGCTCGCTCTCGCAGCCACCCCTCCCTGCATGAGCGTGCCTGCGGGATTGGGCAGACTCTATGTCTGCCGGAGACCCGCGATCCCTTCACAGAGAGCTAGAACGGGGAACCGACAATGTAAACATGGCTGTTCCCCGCTCTGTGAGGGGGCATGACAGATCTGCTGACCCCTGTAATCGGGATCAGTTAGATCTGTTATGTCCCTGTCAGCCCCGCCCCCACACAGTTAGAACACATACAGGGAACACATTTAACTCCCTTAATCGCCCCCTTAATGTTAACCCCTTCCCGGCCAATGACATTTATACAGTAATCAGTGTCTAGTTTTAGATCTGATCGCTGTATAAATGTCATTGGTCCCAAAAAAGTGTAAAAAATGTCAGACATGAAAAAAAAAAAAATAAAAAAATAATAAAAACACCATAAACCAATTTCCATAGTTTGTAGGCACTGTAAATTTTGTGCAACCCATCAAAATACGCTTATTGCAATTTTTTTTTTTACCAAAAATATGTAAAAGCATATGTTGGCCTGAACTGAGGAATAATGTTTTTTTTTATTTTTGGATAAGTATTATAGCAAAAAGTAAAAAAAAATTCAAAATTAAATTTTAACTGGTTCCGGATTGGCTCGCATACAATTACTACTGCAGAGTGGCGCTGGAGTGTGATTCGGCGTCTATAAATGGCGGCTCGCTCGTGCGCAGCTAGCGGGTGGGAGTGCGCCGCCGGCAGGGCGTTCTCGTGCCCGCCACACTCTGCAGCAGTGTGGCCGTGGGTCCGGCGGACTTGATGTCCGCTGGCTACCCTCGATTGCCTGGCAGAGAAGAAAAATGGGGAACAGCCGATGTAATGATCCTTCTCCTTTATGCCACATATTCTTGGGTCCTTTTGCAGGCTTTGAAGCATGAGGTGGCCCATGCGCCTCAAATTTGCAGAGGATTGAGTAGCAGACTCCTCGGGGTCACTCAGGATGACAGCATCTGGAACTTCCTCCTCCCAGCCATATACTACTCCCAATGGGTACTGGGGTTAAAAAGCCATCACTTACAGATTGACGCATGTCTTCCTCTTCTTCGAAGCATACAAAACTGCCAGAATCCTTCTCCTCATCCTCCTCCCCTCTCTCCTCCTGTGTGTTCTGTGACATAGGAATGATGGTGTCTGGATAAAGTGGGCCTTGAGAGGAAAGGAAGTCCTCATCTTCCTCCTGCTGTTCTGCCTCCAGTGCCCTGTCCATAATGCCACGCAGAGTCTGCTCCAGCAGAAACACAACAGGGATTGTGTCACTGATGCATGTACTGTCACGACTCACCATCCTTGTGGCCTCCTCAAATGGTGACAGTACAGTGCATGCATCCTTAATGATCAGCCTGTCATGGTGCCATACTCGCACAGGTATTCGTTAATGGCTCTCTGCTGCATGTATAGCTGCTGCAGCATTGCCAAAGTCGGGTTCCACCTGGTGGGCATGTCACAAATCAGGCGGTTTACGGGTAGTTGGAATTCCCGCTGAATTTCAGCCAACCGAGCACTGGCTGTGTGTGAAATAGCTACAGACTCTTCTGGCCAGCTTTAGCACATCTTCCAACCCTGGGTTCGTATTTAGGAAACGCTGAACCACCAAATTGAGGACATGTGCCAGGCGGACAGGAGGTTTGAGCCATTATCGCACATCGACATTCCTGGCTCTGGGCCTGTCCCTGCAGAGCTGCAAGAATCTCTGCTCCGGTGTGGTTCCTGTCCCCTAGACACACCAGCTGAAGCACTGCATGGTACCTTTTAGCCTGACTCATGCAATAGCCATTTGAATGCTTAGGGGGTACCTGATGTTCATAGGACAATTCTGCAAAGGAGGGCATGGAGGTGGCGGAGGAGGAAGAGGGGGTAGGGCTCACAGACCTGGCATCTTCACCACCAGCTGTATGGAGACATGGGGGCACAACAAGCTGCAGCACCAAGCCCTGTCCAGCATCCTTCCGAGTTGCAAGCAGCGTTACCCAGTGTACTGTGAATGATATATATCGTCCCTGCCCATGCTTGTTGGACCACGTGTCAGCAGTAAGGTGGATTTTGTAGCTGACTGCCTTGCCCAATGATGCCAGAACATTTCCTTTCATGTGATGGTAGAGAGATGGAATGGCCGTACATGAATAGTAATAGCGACTGGGAACCTGCCATTGTGGTACAGTACATTGTGCAAATTCACGGAAGGAGGCAGAATCCACCAGGCTGAAATGCAAACGTTGGAGAGCCAACAGCTTTGATAAGCTTGCATTTAGACGCTGGGCATGTGGGTGGCAGAGACTGTATTTTTTTTCTGCTGCAGCAGATGGGGCAGAGAAATTTGCCTGCTACAGTCTACAGCTGGTGGTGTGCCGCTGGCAGATGTGCTGCTAGGACCTGGGACACCCTGTGCTATACCATGATCCCTGTCAGTGGAGGCTGCTGAGAGGTCATGACTCGGTATAGCAGGGGCAGCCTGAAGCAGGTAAGGAGGAGGAGGGACAGATTTGTGCCCCTTTGGTGTGGCTTTTAGGTGCTCTTGCCAACGGACTGAGTGGCAGGGTGTTAAATACCTTGTTAAGCATGTGGTACCCAAATGGCTGGTGGTTTTGACACGTTTGATGTGCCTGAGACACAGTTTGCAGATAGCAACAGTGTGATCTGCTGCAGATGTGCTGAAAAGAGCCCAGACAGCTGAGCTTTGGGAAGTGGGCCAGGAGATAACAGCTGCAGAATGTGATGGAATAGGGTGGCTGCTCTCCACTCTTTCTTGATGTTGGCCTCCTTGGGGTTGTGTCGCCTCACCTTCAGTTTCCTCCTCTGCTCTATCTGGCACCCAAGTCACATCAGTGACCTCATCATCATCATCATCTCCATCTCCTCCATTTTTATCATAATCATTACCACTGGAGACAACTTGGCAATATGCTGCGGCTGGGGGAACATGAATGTCAATTTGTCTACCAGTGTTCTCCCCTCTCTCTAGACTCATGTTCCTGTCATCCTATACTTCAGAACCAACATCTGAATCCAGTAATGGCAGGACATCATCAAGAAGCAAGTGGCTGAGGCTGTGGTCAAATAACTCAGCTGACTCCTCCATGGCTGATGTTGGGGCTATGGCAGGAATAGATGTGGACAAGGAGGCAGGTTTATCCACTCTGGCAACTGCAGGAGACTGCACACTTGTCTCTGCTTGCATGACAGAGGATGAGGAGGATGAGGAAGGTTTAGTAAGCCGGTCCACCACCTCCTCTGCATGCTGTGGCTGGATAGCATGGGCAAACTCACTAAACAGAGGAAATGATGCCCTGCCTGAGGAATGACCACCACGTCCACCTTTGCCTGTGGACGCATTTCTTGCGGGCCCCCTTAGAGTGCCAAGGGAACATCTGCCTCTCCTTCTTGTCCTCCCAGACATTATTGGGAGGGAGGGGGCGGTGCTTATTAGCAAATGTAAAGAAAAATTGGAAATTTGTATGTAGATGCACTTTAATCAATGTAAAGTGGTGTTTAGTGCACTTTAATTTTAGCACTCACACTACACAGACACACTCCACAGATATACTATAATATACTGCAATATAATGCGTCAAACATACAGTGACGCATAGAACTATATGGCGCTAAATTTGCAGTAACGCACAGAACTATATGGTGTTAAACTTGCAGTAACGCACACAGAAGTAAATGGTGTTAAACTTGCAGTAACGCACACAGAAGTAAATGGCGTTAAACGTGCAGTAACGCACACAAAATGATATGACGTTAAACTGGCAGTAACGCGCACAGAACTATATGTGTCAGGGATCCAGACGAGCGTTGCGATCGCGCACACACGCACAGATTCAAATGAAGGTTCCCACGACTGTTCTGAAGCGCACACATGTATGCATGCGCAGGGATGTTGTCAGGACTCCAAGAGCAGGAGGACTCTAAGACCCAGAATCCATCAGAGCAGGAGGGCACTAGGACCCAGCATCTCTGTCAGCACATCACATGGGCCTTTAAAAGGAAGTCAGACTTTGGCTGAAGTGCTGTTTGATCTGACAGCTAGTCCGTTCCTGATACCTGCTATCTGTTATCTGCTACCTGATCAACTACCTGCTCGACCCGGCTTGCTTAGACCATTCTACCTTCTCCAATCCTGACCCAGCTTGTTTGACGTCACTTCTTCTGCCAGCCTGACAACTGTTACTGAACCCGGCCTGTTCTCCCACAATCCCTTGTCTGCTGATTCTGCCTGCTTGCTGATCCGTGCTCGACCTGGCTTGTCTCATGCCTCTTCTGCCTACCTGTATCCAGCCACTGTGATTGCTGATCTGCTGCTGCTGTTCCAGCTGTCCAGTGTTCCAGCCTGCCTGCATCCAGCTACTGTGATTGCTGATCTTCTGCTGTTGTTCCTATTCCAGCCCGTCTGCTATCCAGTGTTCCAGGCTCTGCTTCCAGCATCTGGTCTACAGCTGTTGACAAGAGGCACTCCTACCTCGCTGTGCTCATGAGACCACTGTCCCCACTCCAGTGGGCTCTGAGTCAGGGCTGTATGAGAGGTCTCCTTCTACAAGAGACAGGCTCAACTATCAGGTATGTGGTCCTCATTACAATATGGCATTAAACTGGCAGTAACGCACACAGAAGTAAATGAGGTTAAACTAACAGAAACGCACAAAACTATATGGCATTAAACTGGCAGTAACACACACAGAGCTATGAGGCGTTAAATTGGCAGTAGCTCACACAGAAAAATATGGCGTTATACTTGCAGTAACGCAATCAAATATACGGTGTTCAACCATCACTACACTGATGCTATTTGAAATGCCCCTACTCTAGCTATACACTAATGTATGTATGAATGACATGATCTCACTACACTACAGTGAAAATATCTGAGCTGCCCCTACTCTAGCTGCACACTATGCAAAGCTGAATGATGGTCTTCCTACTACATTCACACTATCCCTAGACTGACACTAAACTAATATTCTACACTGACAATTGAAGCACAATAGCACAGTATAGCACATTAACTAATAGCACTGAACAGAGCCCTGTTCTATCTCTCTCCACACTGAAATCACACTGAAATCACACTGAAAATGGTTGCCATTAAAAGGATACTTTTATACTGTGGGGCGGGAATGAGCCATTATTGGATAAAATCATATTGACAGTGTCCAATCATGACTCTGACAGTGCTCTGTGCCCTGATTGGCTGAAGCGTTCACCACTTCAGCCAATCAGGGTTTGCAATGCACTGTTTAGCACTGCAATGCATTGCGGTCCATTCGGGGGGGGGGGGGCAAACAACTGTTTGGAAGTCTCGTTTGTTCGGCTACTCGCCGAACGCCCGAACAACGAAAGTTTGGCCCAAGCTTATGCTCGGGCCAAACCGTTCTCCCATCCCTAGTTGTGAGTAGGGATTAGCTCAGGTGGCTTTAGGCATAAGTACAAGTTCTCCTGAGCTATTTCCACCACTAAGCTGTTAAAGCAGGCAGTCAATCATAGGCAGCAGAGGCATGCCCCACAGCCATGCATATACCAAGGGTGTGTATATATGCCACTGTGGGGTGGGAAATGCCTCCACTGCCTATGATTGACTGTCAGCTTTGACAACTTTCTGGTGGGATAGCTCAGACTTGTGTCTGAACAGGCCTGAGCTCATCCCTGGTTCTGAGGGTCTGCAGCCCCACTTTCATTATATGGGGGCCTGCAGGTGCTGTTCCCATCATTGTGAAGGAGTAAGGGGTATATGGTACCCCTAATCCTTTACAGAAAAAAGTAAAATGTAAATACAGTATCTCACACAAGTGAGTACACCCCTCACATTTTTTTAAATATTTTATTATATCTTTTCATATGACAACACTGAAGAAATGACACTTTGCTATAATGTAAAGTAGTGAGTGTACAGCTTGTATAACAGTGTAAATTTGCTGTCCCCTCAAAATAACTCAACACAAAGCCATTAATGTCTAAACCACTGGCAACAAAAGTGAGTACACTCCTAAATGAAAATGTCTAAATTGGGCCCAACGTGTCAATATTTTGTGTGGCCACCGTTTTCCAGCACTGCCTTAAGCCTCTTGGGCATGGAGTTCACCAAAGCTTCAAAGGATGCCACTGGACTGCTCTTTCACTCTTCCATGATGACATCACGGAGCTGGTGAATGTTAGTGACCTTGCGCTCCTCCACCTTCCATTTGAGGATGTCCCACAGATGCTCAATAGGGCTTGGGTCTGGAGACATGCTTGGCCAGTCCATCACCTTTACCCTCAGTTTCTTTAGCAAGGCAGTGGTCGTCTTGGGGGTGTGTTTGGGGTTGTTATGTTGGGTTACTACCCTGCGGCCCAGTCAACGAAGGGAGGGGATCATGCTCTGCTTCAGTATGTCACAGTACATGTTGGCATTCATGGTTCCTTCAATGAGCCGTAGCTCCCTAGTGCCAAAAGCACTCATGCAGCCCCAGACCACGACACTCCCACCAACATGCTTGAATGTAGGCAAAACACACTTGTCTTTGTACTGCTTACCTGGTTGCCGCCACACACGCTTGACACCATCTGAACCAAATAAGTTTATCTTGGTCTCATCAGACCACAGGACATGGTTCCAGTAATCTATGTCCTTAGTCTGCTTTTCTTCAGCAAACTGTTTGCAGGCTTTCTTGGGCATCATCTTTAAAAGAGGCCTCCTTGTGGGTTGACTGCCATGCAGCCAAATTTGATGCAGTGTGCGGTGTATGGTCTGAGCACTGACCCCCCCCCCACCCTTTCAACCTCTGCAGCAATGCTGGCAGCACTCATACATTTCCCAAAGACAACCTCTGGATATGACGCTGAGCACGTGCACTCAACTCCTATGGTCGACCATGGCGAGGCCTCTTCAGAGTGGAACCTGTCCTGTTAAACCGCTGTATGGTCTTGGCCACCGTGTTGGAGCTCAGTTTCAGGGTCTTGGCAATCTTCTTATAGCCTAGGACATCTTTATGTAGAGCAAAAATTCTTTTTTTAAGATCCTCAGAGAGATCTTTGCCATGAGATGCCATGTTGAACTTCCAGTGACTGGTATGAGAGAGTGAGAATGATAACACCAAATTTAACACACCTGCTCCCCATTCACATTGGAGACCGTGTAACACAGTCACATGGCACTGGGAAGGGAAAATGGCTAATTGGGCCCAATTTTGAAATTTTCACTTAGGGGTGTACTCATTTTTGTTCAGTGGCGGCCCGTCCATAAGAGGCGCATGGGTGCAAGTTTTACACAAAAAAAATGTGGTCACTTTAAGAGGTGACCGGGTGTCGGACACACAGCAATCTATGGGAAGCTTCCCAGCTTGCAATCAGTTGATTGCAAGCTGGGAAGCTGATTCGCCCATGCTCAGGGCATGCTCGGGGCGCAAACAATGCGCCCCAAGCACACCCCCACTCTACAATGATTTGTCTCCGGCTCGTGTCCTTGTTTTTTATGGGCGGGACCGGAGGACGACTGGGTGGTGTTTTTTGTGTCAGAGCAGAGTCTTTTCCGGTTTCCCGGCTGACTCACTGGGCTCTCTGACAGTGACTGACTGCGACCGACCCATGGTGGAAACCAGCCTGAGGTGAGTGTCGCAGTAACAGTAGGAAAAGCTCTCCCTCTCCTCTCCTCCTAGTCCTAGCAAGCTGAGTAAGCTCAGCGGACTCAGACTATCTAACAGCCTCATGCCGCCCCTGCCCCTCCGCACACACTTCGCTGTACTTCTCTGCTATGAGGTCTCCCCCAGTCCCCATTCAGTGAGTGCAGAGTGGTGCTTGTCTGCCAGACTGCCACCCAATAACTTGGAGCAGGGCAGATTACAACTTTTCTCTCAGTGCTGAAGTCGCTTCCATCTGAGCAGGGCTGGGCTTTCTGCATCCAACAGGCTGAACACATACTGATTGATGCCAGGCAGATGGAGAGGAAGGCACAGGAGAGTTTAGAAATTTCTCATGGATGTCTGAGCTCCAGCAAGCCAGGGCTGCCTCTATCTATGTATGTGTGTATGTCTGTCTGTCTATGTATCTATGTATGTATCTATCTATCTATCTATCTATCTATCTATCTATCTATCTATCTATCTATCTATCTATCTATCTCTATCCCTATCTGTGATGCAGTATATCCCTATCTGTGATGCAGTATACCCCTATCTGTGATGCAGTATACCCCTATCTGTGATTCTGTATATCCCTATCTGTGATGCTGTATATCCCTATCTGTGATGCAGTATACCCCTGTGAGGCAGTATACCCCTATCTGTGAGGCAGTATACCCCTATCTGTGAGGCAGTAAACCCCTATCTGTGATGCTGTATACCCCTATCTGTGATGCAGTATATCCCTATCTGTGATGCAGTATATCCCTATCTGTGATGCAGTATACCCCTATCTGTGATGCCGTATATCCCTATCTGTGATGCAGTATATCCCTATCTGTGATGCAGTATACCCCTATCTGTGATGCTGTATACCCCTATCTGTGATGCTGTTTACCCCTATCTGTGATGCAGTATACCCCTATCTGTGATGCTTTATATCTCTATCTGTGATGCAGTATACCCCTATCTGGGATGCAGTATACCCCTATCTGTGATGCTGTATATCCCTATCTGCGATGCAGTATACTGCTTTCTGCGATGCAGTATACCCCTATCTGTGATGCTGTATATCTCTATCTGTGATGCAGTATGTCCCTATCTGTTGATGCTATATATCCCTATCTGTGATGCTCTATATCCCTATCTGTGATGCTGTATACCCCTATCTGTGATGCAGCATACCCCTATCTGTGTTGCAGTATACCCTTGTCTGTGATGCTGTATACCCCTATCTGTGAAGCTGTATATACCCTTATCTATGGTGCTGTATATACTCCTATCTTTTGATGCTGTATACCCTATCTGGTGATGCTGGGCTGTATACTCCTGACATAATGGGTGGAATCTATAAGGGGGTGTGACTTATGAGGAGTGGGAGGGGTCAAAAAGGAAGGGAGGGGTCTGCCCCCCCAACCTAAAATTTCACCAGCTGCCACTGCTTTTGTTGCCAGTGGTTTAGACATTAATGACTGTGTGTTATTTTGAGGGGAAAGCTAATTTACACTGTTATACCAGCTGTACACTCACTACTTTACATTGTAGCAAAGTGTAATTTCTTCAGTATTGTCACATGAAAAGATATCATAAAGTATTTACAAAAATGTGAGGGGTGTACTCACTTTTGTGAGATACTGTAAATACAGAGACAGTTTTGGACAATTTCTTTAATTTAAAAAAGGTCCCACAATGTACTTCCAGTGTGGATGACATTGTCCAGTTACTGTATGTAGATCTGTGTCAATAACAATGTCTGAGTCCTGCTGACCCGCAAAAAGAAAAGAAAACAGGGATCACTGACACATGGTCGTAGTAATAGTAATGCTATTATTATACATGCTGTTTGGCTCCCATTGAAAGGGTAAATGTTCTGGTGTTTATCTGAATGCACAAACATTTAAGATTCAGGCTAAACTTGTGTTTGGACCAAACTGTAAGCTCATCCCTACTCATTGCTTTTCTATTGGGTTACCCTAACAAAAGCAACTGGCTGAGTTTTGTATACCCCCCTCCCCTCGCCATTCAATTATCCAAATCTTTTCATCCACTGGGCTAGTATTCTTGGAGGCAGGTGTAGATAGTCGCTTAAAGTACTGTATATGCTCTGGGCAAAAAAAAACCCATATTCTGTAACTTTCTGAAATCATGTCCATATGGATCTGTGGTGTATTTTTGGGGACTTATTGGGTCTGTGTGCTGTTTTTTTCTTTTAAAAAAGAAGCCAGGAGGGAAATCTCATTTGCCAGCAATTTAAAACATGTTTTTCCTTTGTAAGTGTTTTCGTTTTTTTAAAAGAAGAATCACTGCTTCTAGCTGAATAAAATAAATAAAAGCATTAGAACCTCCTTGTGTTGTTTTTTTACAACCCTTTACCTATTAGCCCAGAAAAATTGCCATTTTTGATTTGACTTCAGTGGGGTTCGGGTTTGGCATCCAAACTCCTTTGCACTGAACCCAGATAAAAACTGAACCCAGGGCAGTTTGGCACATTCCAGTGCAGGACACATTCCTCTTTATTCATCTCTGTTATATGTGAAAAAAGGTGTTTTACAGTCCACACAGTTGTTAACTCTTTATCGGATTTTAGCAGATACATAGTAAAGCGCTGCGCAAACTGTTGGCACTATATAAATCCTGTATTATAATAATAATAATAATAAACAGGAATTTAGGAGCTCTGAATTTCTGCCAAGATCAATGTTTTTTTTCTGTAATTACAGTGTTTTTTAAAGGGCAATAGCATAAGGAAATGTATTGCATTTTGTTTTTTATTGTGCCCAGACACACACTATATTGTCAAAAGTATTGGGGCACCTGCCTTTACACACACATGAACTTTAATGGCATCCCAGTCTTAGTCCGTAGGGTTTAATATTGAGTTGGCCCACCCTTTGCAGCTATAACAGCTTCAACTCTTCTGGCTGTCCACAAGGTTTAAAAGTGTGTCTATGGGAACGTTTGACCATTCTTCCAGAAGCGCATTTGTGAGGTCAGGCACTGATGTGGACCAGAAGGTCTGGCTCGCAGTCTCCACTCTAATTCATCCCAAAGTTATTCTTTTGGGCTGAGGTCGGGTCTCTGTGCAGGGCACAGTTTTTCCACCCCAAACTCGCTCATCCATGTCTTTATGGACCTTGGTTTATGCACTGGTCCAGATCATTTGGTGGAGGGGGGATTATGGTGTGGGGTTGTTTTTCAGGGGTTAGCCTTGGCCTCTTAGTTCCAATGAAGGGAACTCTAAAGGCATCAGCATACCAAGACATTTTGGACAATTTCATTCTCCCAACTTTGTGGGAACAGCTTGGGGTGGCCCTTTCCTGTTCCAAGATGACTGTGCACCAGTGGACAAAGCAAGGTCCATAAAGACATGGATAAGCGAGTTTGGGGTGGAGGAACTTGACTGGCCTGCACAGAGTCCTGACATCAACCTGACAGAGCACCTTTGGGATGTATTAGAGAAGAGAATGGGAGCCAGACCTTTTTGTCCAACATCAGTGTCTGACCTCACAAATGCGCTTCTAGAAGAATGGGCAAACATTCCCATAGGCACACGTCTTACCTTTGTGGACAGCCTTCCCAGAACAGTTGAAGCTGTTATAGCTGCAAAGGGTGGGCCAACTCAATATTGAATCCTACGGACTAAGGCTGGGATGCCATTAAAGTTAATGTGTGTGTAAAGGCAGACGTCCCAATATTATACTTTTGACAATATAGAGTATATCTTAAGAGGTCTTTTGAACACTATCTGCATTAGGCTATGCCTGTAAACCTTTCTCCACCGCAGCTTACAGGGTAAATTGAACCTTACAATCAGAGAGCCTGCTAGATTTAGTGTCCTGTGTTGCATTGTATACCACATTCAACCAATGCAGGCTGTCGACGCATGCCTTTATGTAAAAAAACAAAAAAAAACAATCAGGAAAATAGACACTGCTCCTGAAACATTAGTGCTAAATGCAAAATGTATGAAGAGGTCATTTAAGACAATGACACATTTTCATCCTTGTACTTTCATATACTCCCTATGCCATTACTCACATGGCACAACTCTTATCACTCATTTTGTATGCAGTTTCATGTGAAATTACCTGTTCAAAATGCCCAAGCATGAAAGGAGCCTAAGGAGTTATGTCCATAACTATACCACATGGCCCATGACATCTCAGAACAACAATTACATTTGTAAGAGTCCCCATTTTGAAAAACTGTCACAATTGCTCATCAAAAAGGAAAACAAATTAGTTAAAAGAATATACCTCCAAACTACAGTGATTTGCAAAAGTATTGTTATTGGGCTTTTGTAAAGGAGCACATACATTTCTGCTGTCTATACCTGTTTCTTATGCCCATATTTATGGGCCATCTTTTGCTTTATAGAAAACAGATGTATAAGGTGACTTCATATACAGTAAGCATTCAAGGTAAAGATTGTCATAGCCCTAGTTTTGATTTTTTAACTGTATTTCTGATTCATGTGTACAGAAGCAGGGACATGACTAGTTTCCGGTCAGATGCATGTGACCCAGAGGAAAACAGAGTTTGATTAAGAATTATGAGAGACTTATTATTAATAAAAAAAATAAAGAGGAGGAATGGCTGTTTAGAGAATGACATTTTAAAAGGATGTGCATGTCATAGACTCAGTTGATACCTTTGTCATTATTAATGTTAGCACATGATAATCTTTAGAGTGTCATTGTCATCTAGGCTTACCTGTTGTGTATATTGAGTTGAAATGCGTTTGTGAACCAGTTGAAAACAATGCATGACCTTGTCTGTGTAATATAATAAATCATTATGAAAATATATTAACATCAGTCTTGAGCACATATTTAGCAAGTATACAGGCTTTCAAAACCATCCTTGGAAGTGCAGCCCTTAGCAAAGACTCGTGGTGCATGTAAATGAGCGTGATGAAATTATGTGAATGCAGTTGGTAAATTGAGCTTGACAAATACACGCAAACCTTCAATTTAATTAAAGAATTTGTGCTTCTGGTGTCCTTTGCTTGTTCTTGATATACACGCTTTTTATTTTTAGACCTGATCTTGAGCTGTAGGAGACATATTTATTTAGAATGATCATTTCTTGTGAGCAAAGGGGCACAGTTAGTAAAGGTATCTATAGTTTGTGTCTTTTAGAAACCATTTGTATAAGTTGCTTTTTTTATGGATTATATTTAACTAGCTGTTATCTAATCTAATCTAAAACAACAGTAGATCTTATTCTACTTCTGTAGATCTGTAATAAATTTTCATATTGATTTATGAAACGATTGAATGCTATCTTTGGGATGATCTGCTTTTCATTTTTTTTTTATGGTAAAACTATTAATGACTTAAAAATTTCAACGGACCTACTCATGCTTAAAAATTAAGCCAGGATATGCTCCGTCTATTTAGTAACAGGAATCTTGGCCTTACCACAACCCAGTCATGGGCCAGGGAGAGTCTACACTCACACTCACACACTGATCAAGTTATCTTCACCACCCCAATTCTCAAGAATAATTACTGTACCTTTAATATTTATCCAAACAGATGTGGTTATAAACTCATCTAAACTAAGGCATCATTGTGGCTGGATCTCATTGGACATATTGAGTAAAAGTACAATGGGACTGTTCATCACTCAGATTATATTTATATATTTTTTTCTTTTCTATGCATTTTTTAAATATCTGTCATAAGCCCGTGCTAGTTTTTTAATTTTTTTGCCACATGAAAACACTGGTGAAATGAAGAGTTGGTGCCAGTTTGGCATAATACTGGGGAGCAGTGGCGGCCCATCCATTGGAGGCGCCGCCCCCTCTTCCATGCATCTGGTCCTCTAATCTACATGCGGGGCACGGGACACATGGATTCCAATGGGGCTTTTTTTAAGCACGTGGTTATTCGCTATTGTCACACTGATTCTCCTCCCAGCCATTTAGGAAGCGGATCCTGAAACCCATTTCCCGATTGGCCAAAAGGAGAAACAAGCCCATTCGCCTAGGAGGAGCAGGGTGGGGATGGTATGGCGGTAGGCTCTTGCTGCTCTGTCCTTGGAGGATGTATACAGCATTGGCCAAGAGCCTGGGCACCGGGCTGCAGAGCCTCACCGAGCAGTAGGGCCCGAAGTCCATGTCTGGCGTGGTCCCGCAAGTGGTTCGGGTGCTGGAGCTGCTGGGGAGTTTTGCGGCCACCGGGAGAGAGTGGAGCTGTATGGAGGAGGAGCTGCTGATCAGAGCCGTGCAGAGCATATGGGCAAAGAGGAGCGACAGTTTCTAGTGTGTATACTGAGCCTGACCTGTATGATCCCAGGGGGACTAAAAGTCTGAGACCGCATCATGCATCCGCAGGCACTACATGACCTCTCCAGATATGGAGCTGCAGTAGGCAGGCATGCAGTACAATGTGCAGTGTTGACAGCTGTGTGACCGACTAAACGACCCCCGGGGGGGCAGCAGGGGGTGTGGGTGACCCAACCAACTGGGGTGGGAGGTGGCTGTGGGTGCGTGGTTTGCCACCCCCCCAAAAAAAATAATGTCGGTGGAGGGTGGGGTCAACCAACCCAGTGGGTGTGGGGGACGACGGGGGGGCCCCCAGCAAATCAGCCAGTGTGTCGACAGTTGTGACGTGTAACATGACGTACGGACGGATGACGTCGAGGTATAGACCTCTCCAGTACATCACGGACGCCTACGTACTACGCCAGAGTCTGAAAATCAGGGGGACCCTAGTATGTCCAGTCCGAGTCATATGTGTGATCTTTGACAGCGAGGAGAAACGGGTATACGAGACGTGCCGAGACTAGTCGTCGAGGAGGAGGTATGTCGAGGTGAGAGAGGGCCACCGGCGTTTTGAGGGGTCG